>JAOYSI010000013.1:1892523-1921617 GCA_025775065.1 Hiodon alosoides | reverse complement strand
CTTTTAACCTAACGTTTGGTCGTATTCATTAAAGCTTAAAAATGCCTAAGGTGCTTTTTTTGTGTGTGTGTGTGTGTTCTGGCATTGAGCTGTTGGGGCACCAGTTTTGGTTTGAGAACGCAAAGATTCAATTGTCCGTACAATAACAATAACATTTTTAAAAAGCAGATTTCAGTAAATGCCATTTTGTTCGATTTAACAAACTCCGTCTCCGTGAATCTGGATCAGTTTCAGTTCTGGAGCATGACCTTAGTCTCTCTTTCCCCCGTTTCTGCTTCACAAGTATCTTTATC
The DNA here is from genome assembly GCA_025775065.1 of Hiodon alosoides. Classification (NCBI taxonomy): domain Eukaryota; kingdom Metazoa; phylum Chordata; class Actinopteri; order Hiodontiformes; family Hiodontidae; genus Hiodon; species Hiodon alosoides. The sequence continues at coordinate 1,921,324 of JAOYSI010000013.1, read as the reverse complement.
TTTAAAAGGCTTCAGCCTTCCTCCAGAAATATGGTCCATTTAACAAACCGCTTCCTTCTGGGCAAAGTTTCCTGTTGGTGTGGACCCGTCTCTTCTCAAGCTGTTTGAGTTTCGGCTAAACATTCACGTTTTCACCCATAAACACTGCTGTATGATTAGCCTGTTACAGTGGCTGTTTATTCCGTCTCTGATTGCTCCCTTTGCTGTACGATTTAGCCCTTCCGTGTTGTTAGAATTGTTCAAACCCAACAAAAACTGCCTTCCAAGCAGGAATGCATGCACCTCTTTGGTTTTGATGATGGGCTGCCAGGAAACTACAGAGATGATTGGAGTGTGAATTTGTGTTCAGTTGGTGTGAACCCACCACCATTTGGGCAAGTGTCCCTTTTGGTTCTTCTCTAAAACCTGTGTTTCGTGGGACACAGACGTGGGACCTTCACAAAGGCCAATAAAGCTCTTTTTAACATCATTAATAACCTTGTTACAATATGTCACTTTTTTCTGGTTTGTAGACCTTGCACTTTAAAAAAAAGCAGACGGCCCTTGTAAGGTGCGGAGGTGATGTCATGGTGTCATTGTGTCGTGTTCCCATTTCTGGTGTCCAGGTGGAGTTCTTTGAGCCGTTCTGGGACAGCGGCGAGCCCCGTATTGGAGAGAGGGGTGCTCGGGGGTGGAAGGCCTGGATGCATCAACAGGAGAGGGGAGGCTGGATCATCCCCAACGAGCCAGGCTAGCTCCCGTCATAAATAAATCTCTATAGGTTTTTTTAGTTGTTTTTTTGTGTTAATTCGGAAAAATGAGTGATTTAGGGGGGAATTATTGATTCGAGATAATTAAATTGAAAATCTTTGCTAGAACAGATTACACAATTATGAAGGTTTTGAAACAAGTATTGTTACATAACCACTAGGATGAATCATGTGTTGTAGACGATGATGACGATAACGATGAACAGGACGACACTTCAGTTGTGAAGGATAAGACCTGGCCCAAGTGGAAAATCTGGTTGGACGTGGAGGCTGCGCGCGAGGCCAATCATTGGCTGCCATGGAGGCCTGACAAGACTAAAGCCCAATCAGAGGAGGACTGCGAGGACCCAGACAGACAGGTACAGACAACGCTAACACTGGCCCGTTGCCACTGCTGTCCCAATTAGAGGAGATGGCCCTCATGCTATGGACTTGTCCCCTCAGGTCCTGTTTGACGATCTGGGACCCTCCATAATCCGCCTCCAGCAGCCTGAACTTCGGTTCAGGCTGGTTTGCTCCTTCCTGGAGTTCCTAGGGCTCCCTGGGGAGGGATACTGCTTCTCTGATCCCTCCTGGAGCATCCTGCTGGATGACCTCAGTATCCTGGATGAATATGTGGAAAGTAGGCGCCCCTTAACATCTGCGACCTATCTTCTGGATGGGGTTGGCTCCATTGGGCACATGACCCCCCTTCTTGCAGGCCGCAGACTAATCGGCTTGTGCAAGCCAGGGGAGGAGTTTCTGCAACATATCTCCCAGCAAATTTCCCCTCTGCTGTCAGCACAAGAGAAGTCCATGCTCTCCCTCTATCTGATGCGCTACGAAAAGTTAAAGGTGTGTTTCGAACCTCCTTTCTCCCAAAGTTTCTCTAATGCATTATGTGCTAAAGAAGTATTTTTCTGGGGAGCCAAAAGTTACTGAAACTAACATGCAATACAAAATGAAGCAGCTGGGCCCTGTTTGGATAAGGCACTCTGCCAAATTCTGTGTCTGGCAGTGGGGCGTGCCTGTCCTTCAATTGCAGCTGAACCCTTATGTAAGGTCTGTGTAGCCTGTGGAGTGTAAAAGAGATGGTTGGTACATAGGCAATTTATTGGAAACTAATTGTACTTCACTCTCCCTGCGTGTGGAAGCAGGATTCCTAGCAATAAATTACCGAATTCCAATTTAGGCAGAAAATGATAAAAATGACTGGTGATTCCAAATTTATTATATATATATTTTTTAAAAAAGATTAAAAAATCACTGATGATGGGTGGTCCATTTTTTGCACTATGCAGCGTACAGTGACTGACCCGCACACCTTCTCCTAAGAGCACATTTCTGTTCCAGGTCCTGAGGTGCATCCAGAGCAAAAACAAAAAGAAAGTGAAATCTCAGGGAAGGCGAAGTAAGAGGCTGGCTAAGCGGCTGCTGAAGGAGCTGGAGAACAGGAACGAGCTGGCCCTGTGGCAGGAGTATGCCCACCTGGAGTGGCTCCTGGGGAACCTGGAGGAGGCCAGGAAGGTGTTTGACGTTGCCCTGGGGCTGGGCGTGGCCGGCGGTCTGCAAGACCCTGCCCTATGTGAACTCTGTCTGCTCTATGCCCAGCTGGAGGTGGAGACGGCACACAGTGGGGCTACCACTTGTACGTCCTCCCCAGCGGTCTACATTCTGACCAAACTGGCAGAAGGTGGCGCCTACTCCCCCTTCACTGGCCAGGTGTCCCCAGTGGCCGTGCTCAAGGCTCGTCGGTCCTACGAGCAAGGCCTTGCAGGACAGTCTGTTCTACTGGTGGGCCTCGTTGGGTGTTTTATCCTCTTCCAGTACCTTACAGTGGGGATAGAGGCAGCTGAACAGGTCTACAACCAAGTCATGGAGAGACTGAAAGGCTTTTCCATGGAACAGGGGGAGCAGGAGGGCTGCAACATGTCCTCCCAGCGGGAGTCCCTGGCCCTAATGTGGGCCTCACTCTTCAGCCACCACGCCAATGTGAGCATCTGTCCCCTGGGCCGGCTGCGAGACACGCTCACCAACGCACTCTCCTCCTTCCCCGGCAACTGCCGGCTGTGGCAACTTTACTTGCAGGCTGAATGCAGGTACCACGCCGCTGGACGCTCACGGCGCTTCTTCCATCACCTCGCCAGCCACAGCGCCAGCGTTGTCCCGCGACTATTCGCCATCCGTGCTGAGCAGAGCAGGAAGCAGCTGGTGGAGACCGTGCAGAGGTGAGATTGGTGAGAGGCAGGTAGTGATGTAGCCAGGACCTGGAGTTTCAGATTGAAATGCCTACTAAGGAAACGTCGTTCACCCTTGAGTGATATGGTTCTGATAAATATCCTAGAATGATAACCAGGAGGAACTCGCATGTGGATACTCTCTGAATAAATGGGTAATATAAAACCGAATGTAATGCAAGTTGCTAGCCAAACAAAAAGGTTTTTTTAAGGTTATTTTTTAATTTTATTTTTTTAATAAGTCAAGGGGGAAAAAATTGAAGCTCTTTCACTGGAAGAACTGACATATAGGAATGATTGAAGTCTTATTTCCTTATTTATGACCCTCAGTGTGTTTTGTATTATTATTTTCTTTTGTGAAAGCTGAGTGTTCACCCACATTCACTATGACAGGAATGATTATTATGGAGAAGTTCTGGCCACCCTGCCAGAAACCGGGCTCAGCCACAGGATTCGAGTTCTGTTTGAGAATGCTGTCGCTTCAGAACACGGGACACATTGCCCTCTGTTGTGGAGAATGTACCTCAACTTTCTGGTAAACTTCTACCCATTTATCACCTTTGAAGTCTTTCTTTAATCTATGCCATAATGATGCTGCTTGTTTTTTTTTAAATATTTTAAATACTCATTTTAATAAAACTCCATATTTGAAGACATTAATCAAGAGCTACCTACCTGTCGACATGGTTGGGTTTCTGTGTGTTATCTTTTCCTTACGGTTGTGTTTTTGTACAGGTTTCGGAGGGGAGCTTAGAGAGAGGCAGAGGGATGTTTTACAAAGCCCTTCAGGATATTCCATGGGTGAAGGTAAATGGGAGACCAGTCGTCTTGGCAAATGATTAATTTTGTTGGACAAACAGACAATAAGTGGTTTCACTCAATGCGTGTGCAGGGTCTCTACATGGATGCTGTCCAGCTCTTTCCCGACCACGTGCAGGAGTTCTTGGACCTAATGATGGAGAAGGAACTACGACTGCGGCTGCCCATGGAGGAGGTGGACATCCTCCTGGAGGACTGAGGGTTGAAGCCTTTACCCAGGGCCATGGTCCCTGGAATTAAAGAACTGTTGAAGATTATTTTTATTAAACATTTTTGGTGTGTGCTCAAAAGTAACTAGCTCTAAATGTATATGTTAATATGAATGAAAAAAGCTGGTCATGCTGTTGTATATTTTGTATATATCCTGAAATTATTAAACTCCGGTTTTGTACACTAAGCCTAAATTGTGAGTTTCTGGCGTTATTTGAAATGCGCAAAAATCTTTATAAGCGATAAAGAAGGAAAATGCATTATGTGGTGGGGATTGGCCGCAGGGCTGCAGTCGCCGTGCATTTCCTATGTGAATAATGAAACCGTGTGTAATGGTGCATGTCGGACCTCGCCAGCCGCAGCCCAACTCTAAACCATACAGAACCTGTGCAGAACGTTAGAGGAGACCCCAACAAGATGAAGCTCAAGACCTTGTGCATGATATCGGCCTTGATATTCGAAAGCACCATAGCTGTGTTGGCAGTACCAGGTGAGGCGGCCGAATGGGGAACGTTGGTTCTTCAAACGATGGTTTATGTTTATTTTGCGGTTAATTTAGCAGTCTTGAGAAAGATCATAAGTTTTTAGTTTCAAGTTAGTTTCAGGAAAATCGTAACGTGCGAAAAAGAAACGTTTTCCTATTTGATTGCTTTAAAATCCGAGAGAAAGCATACAATACTTGCTAAAGTTACTGTCGTTAGACTGAGCAGTGGTCGTTCGATACATCATTTTTAATATTTAACGGCATATTTTTTTGGCTTAATCATTCAACAATTTTTGTTTTTGTTTTAAAGCTTTCCTTGCGTATAAATCACAAGGTTTCCGCTCTTTTTCAACCTTTCTTAAAGAAAAAACAAAATAAATGAATATTTCACGTACTAGCATTTTCTCAATAGATATAATTGGATGTCCTGTTACCTTTCAGATGATGAATGTAACGACGAATTCCCCGCGCGTGAAAACTGCGAATTTGATGAAGTGTGCGAGGACGCATTCTGTAAGCACAACGAGTATGTGACCTGTCACATGAACCGTTGTGGCACTTGCGAGGCAGTGTTCCGCGGCTACGACAACCTCACCGTCAACTGCAATGAGCGTATGTGGAGCACGCATTTATATTTCTAACATACCGCACCAAGTAGCAGAATACCACATGAGTTAGGGCTTATCTGATACAAAGTCCAACAAGTATCCTAAACTGTAAAATTAATTCAAGCTATCATGGTCCTAGTTTTATTTGGGTAGCAGTAATTAATTAAGGATCAGCTCAACATTTGCTTCATGATAGCGTTATGTTTTGGCAAGAGGATGCACTATTAACAATAATACGATGTTAATTTGTAAGGAGATAATGTGTGAATACTTCACAACACTTTCAGTGCCCTTTCCATCGTAGTGACTCCGAAGTGTCGCCTGATGCACCTAGAGATGCTGAACAAGCGCAGAACCGGCACCATTCTGCCAGGAGGTCGGCTGGACATCGAGTACGACCCCGAGTGCGATGAGAACGGAATGTTTAAACCCAAGCAGTGTGACGACGACTCAAACCTGTGCTGGTGTGTCGACAGCGCCGGCGTCCGAGTCACGGACAAAACCGGAGACGACCCAAAGTGCGACCGCCTTGTCAGAGTCCAGTGAGTAAAAACAGACTAAGAGAAAGCTGATTAATGAAAAATAACTTCAAAATATGAATTTTAATGATTGGTACAGAACCCCTAAAAGGTAATTATGTTCCGTTCCGTTTCCTCGCAAAATATTTTGCGTCCTTCCGCCAATGACAGGGCGAATGCCCTCCCACCTACACTCTTGAATGCATTTGGATTTTTAATCAGCTCTAGCTTTCTATTCATTCAGCATCAAAAAGGTTACACATTCAACCATTATTATAAAGGCGTAAATCGCGTTGGGCCACTGAAGTACTTGTCTAAATAGCATTATTTTTCTGAATTGTTTTGGGAGGGAACGCAGATGAAATAGCGTGCGCCCTATTGCTTTGCGTTGATTGCTTTATCAAAATAATCTTTTTTTTTTTTTTGTAACAAAAGCATCAATAATGTAATCAACTCTACAGTTTACAGGCAAATCATCAAGGCTACTGGTAAATAAAATGGAGTGGTAATAGTAAATAAAATGCCTTTGTCATGAGACAATATCTAAAGTAATTGTCCAATTCCATATTGTTTAAACTATTAAATCCGTCTGACAGCTATACGCCATCCTCAGACAGCCATGTACCCATAGCCAAAAGTATGTGGACACCTGCTCGCTGAATATCTCATTCCAAAATAATGAGCATTATTATGGAATTGCTTCCCCCTTTGCTGCTATAACAGCCACCACTCTTCTGGGAAGGCTTTCCCCAATAGATGTTAGGACATTGCTGCGGAGACTTCCATTCAGCCACAAAAGAATTAGAGTGATTAGGCCCTTATGTTGGGTGATTAGGCCTGGCTCGCAGTCTGCCAATTCAGTCTCAATTCATCCCAAGGTGTGCGACGGGATTGAATTCAGGGCTCTGTGCTGGCCAGTCAAGTTCTTACACTCCGATCCGGACAAACCATTTTTGAATGGACCTCGCTTTGAGCACCGGATCATTGTCATGCTGAGAAAGGAATGGGCTTTCATTTAACTGTTGCCACAAAGTTTGAATTATTGTATGCCATAGGATGCCTGTAAGATTTACCTTCACTAGAACTAGCCGGCCTAGCCCGAACCATGAAAAACAGCCCCAGACCAAATTTGTCTGTTGCCTTGCCAGATGATAAAGCGTGAGTCATCACTCCAGAAAACATGCCGTTTCCATCACTCGAGTCCAATGGCGCCGATCTTTACTCCACTATAGCCAACAGTGATTTTAGGTTTGTGTGTGCAGTTTGGCCATGGAAACTCATTTCATGATGCTCCAGTTCTTGTTTTGACATTGCTTCAGAGGCAGTTTAGAACTCGGTAGTGAGTGTTGCAGCAAATTGTTTTTATGCAGTATGCGCTTCATTCTGTGGCCCTGTTCCTTGAGCTTGTGTGGCCTACCACTTTGTGGCTTAGCGTGCTCCTAGACGTTTCGACTTCACAATAACAACACTTACAGTTGGCTGGGGCAGCTCTAGTAGGGCAGAAATTTGAGTGCCAGTGAGCTCTTTAGTACACGCTATTCTACTGCCAATGGTTGTCAATAAAGATTGAATGGCTGTGTGCTGAATTTTATACACCTGTCAGCAAGGGGTGTGGCTGAAATAGCCTAACACACTCATTTGAAGGGTTGTTCACTTTTGGCCATGTAGTGTGTAATCCTGATCCTGATCTGCCTTATTGTTATGAATAGAGACAAAACTAATAAAATATTTTTGAAAAAATGTCTTCAATAATTGAACTAGATGGAAATGCATTAATTAATGAATGATTATTTTGTTTACCACATTTTACACAAAATAATCCAATATTGTTAATTCTGTTTTTTTACAGCCTTATTGATATTTTATTTACATTCAAAGTGGAATTCACCCCTCTTGCCAGAACCAAGGATGCAATACGACGGTAGGAAGGTCCAAGACTTTCCCATGCAGATCTGAAGAGATTTTAATGAATAAGAATACTACTTCATTTAAATTATGCGGAAGTTATATGAAGATAATTACAGATTCATTTTTGTTTCAGGCAGCTCGTCTTTAAGCTTGTGAAGGAATACACGCTAGACACTACCCAGATCTTGGAGATAAGTGTAAATGCAACGCTTTACTTTACTTGGTGTGTTTTGCATTTGAAGTGGTGTTCATTTTCTGTGGAAAGATCTATTATTCATCTTCTTTCTCCCTCTCAGATCCAAGAGCTATCCCATGTTGTGTCCATCAGGCTCACAGAGAACGGTACCAAAGACCCAGTGGACGTAGCCACTGTGGCCTACTACATTGAGCGAGATGTAAGAGGAACACACTTGTTAAACAGATTATGCCCCTGCACATACACCTAGGCCAGGCAGTCATAAACCTTTATGACACCATGTCATTGTGGAGCTAATACTGGATAAATGTGGTCCAGTATCCATTCTGAGGTGTTGCTTTTGAAGGCAATATGTTTTTGGATCATAGGTTAAAATCCTGGGAAAGGCCCTGCTGATGTACCCTTGAGCAGAGTTCTTTACCTGGGCTGCTTCAAAAACAGTGTAAACGAAACTAACTATGGAACAATAATAGTAAACTGCTCACCAATATGGAAGGGGAGCTGTTGATTTCTGGGGCAATGCATGACTGACATTTGCATTAAAGCATCACATTTTCTTCTCCTCCCCCAAGCTGAAGAACAGTAAATTCGGTCTGGAGCTGGAGGGCCGAAGTCTGGAAGTGGAGAGGGACTCCATCAAAGTCCTGGTCTTCGACAACGAGCCCCCACGAATGAACATGAAGACTATCTCCCCGGGGTTTGCTGCCATCATCATCGTCATTGCTCTTGCTATCCTCACCGGCATTGCCGTTTTTGTGAGTTGAGTTGCTAATGTGCTAATACTCAGTCATCTTTGTGCTGCGTGGGGGTAAGCTGCGCCCATCTCACCCTGTTTACCTTCTTCCAGGTGGTGGTTAGGAGAAGGGCAGAGCAGGAGAAGAAAAGATTCCAGTTTGAAGTCATCGAGGTACAGTGAGACAGGACAAAATGTGCAGAAATAAAGAAAAGAGGTGGTGTAATGGTTATAATTCTTGTCTTGTGACTAGAAGGATTAAGTTCTTTGACGTGCAACACCTGCCCAAGTTTCCAGCTGTCTGAATGGATGTTTAAAATAGTAGCTATGTAGAAAGTCACGCGTTTGCTTAGCAAGTAAACCATTTTAGAATCTAACCGGCAACTCAGACTACTTATGGACAGTTATAGGAAATCAACTGTTGTCTCCTGTGCCTCAACAGGGTCAAGGGCAGGATGACTACCATCTGGCTCAACGAGAGACCATGGCATACTTTGTTATGTGATAAGGAAAGTCATTCATTTTATTTTTTTCTTTCTACCCATCAAATTACTTTAACTGTAAATGTTCATCACAATTAAATATTGGCCTTAGTTAATTGCCTTTGAACACAAATCATTTTCAAGTGTTCTTTAAAAAGTAAATTGAGCACATAAATTCACAATATTAGATACACTATTTTTAGATAACTCATAAGTCTACCAAGTGTATTAAAATGAGCAAAGTAGTAGATTGCATCATTACATATTAAAACTCTCTCTTGGTTGTCAATAGAAATCTCTGCATCAGATATGTACAAAGTTTAGATAGACTGTTGCATAAAAATGCATTATGTATAACAATGATAAACCTTGTAAAATGTGTTGCTGTTAACCACAATTTCAAAATAAAGTGTAAAATGTTTTTAAATATAAACATACATAACAATGTTTGTGGTTTTCAACTCCATATCCAACCATAGCCCAACACAAATCAAAAGCATGCAGTAAGCATGGAGCATCAGAATATCGCCATCTTGTTCCTAAATTCAATTTTTAATGATTAATCCAGGAGATGCAAAAGACAGATGACTGCATCTACACCATCCATGAAAGGTAACATGCACTTAAAAAAGGTTTGAAGAAACCAGCACAACATTGACATGTTTGAACAGGGAGGGACCGGGACCATGAGTTTCGGGCTGAGATGAAATCACAGGTACAACCCCTCAGGTGTGCCCTCTTGCTTCTTATACAGAACGTTCTCTTTGGACTTCTTGAAGTCTTCGTTTGTGACCTTCATCCTGCGCTCCCTCAAAGCCATCAGCCCAGCCTCTGTGCAGATGGCCTAAAACACAACACACACACACACACACACACACACACACACACACACACACACAGAGATCAATCAGCACAAAAAAGTTACTTTTCCAATAGACTCCACCAATACTAGCTTTAAGTATTTTAATTTGTTTTAAATGGGACAAGTGGTACACAATGTAGTTCAGAAATGGGCTCTGGCAGACCACAGACAGAATCTTACAGCGCAGTTTAAGTTTTCAATTTTTTTCAATTTAGAATAGCAAATTATGTTTCATTAAGTCTCAGCCTCTGGATTTCTCTTTTTCGGATTTTTGGTTTCCTATTTTTTAGGGCTGCCACCTAATAATCGACCAAATGTTAGTCGATGAGGAAAGTCTTGGTAGACCAAGTTTTGATTGGTGGCGAAATAAAAAAATTAGTTTTTTCACAAAAGGCTGTTTTTTACGTTTAAGTTCATAAGTTGTGTGATGTCACTGATGTTACACTTTGTATATCAATAAATTAATTTTCAGACCGTCTCCTAGCTGGTTTTTCCAACACATTCAGAATCATTATCGCTTTGTGTGTGCGCTTGCAAACTTTATATTTTAAAAGCTCATTATTATGGTTTAGTATTTCTCTGTAATGTAGAACAGTGTTAGCAATGTTACTTATAACATTCTTTCTCAGTCCTGGAAGTCAAACCATTTTCTGATGCCCCCCAAAATATTATATATAATTATAATAGGTAATTAAATTAATATCATAGACGTGCGATGACTAGTCGACTAATGGCTTATAATAACAACTATTAGTCGACTAGGAAAATCTTTAGTCAGAGGCAGCCCTACAATTTTCCTATTCAGTGAGCTGGCCAACAAGCGCACAACTCCATAGGGTTTCAACTGGAGTGTGCTGGTCCTTAGTAACCAGCAATACACTTGCTCTCATTTAAATCATCTTCGGAAGTAGAAGGTAACTGTCTGTCACACAGCTCTGGTAGGCGGATGTCCTTTAGGCCATCTTCACATGTACCTTAATGTCTGCCCCGGAGAGGTCGTCCTTAGCTAGGATGAGGTCATCCAGGGTCACATCTTCTGCCACGGTCATTCTGCTTGTGTGGATCTGGAAGATCCGTCTTTTGGTTTTCTCATCAGGGAGGGGGAACTCTATCTTCCGATCGATCCTCCCTGTAGTCCAACAGGAACAGAATCAGAAAAGAATTCATCAGCCCGGACTCATAAGAGATATTAAGAGTTTAAGACAGGAGAGTTTAATGCATACAAAGCTTGAAGTGAATTTAGAGTTCCCGTCAGCTGAGCACTCTCAGCACTCCCTCAAAAAACTAATCCTAAACACACACCTGGATCCACTGGTAAGACAGCCGAACACATAGGTACTCACACCAACTGTACACACACCTGGTCTGATGAGCGCTGGGTCTAGGGTCTCGATCCTGTTGGTGGCCATGATGACTTTGACGTCACCCCGTGAGTCGAACCCATCCAGCTGGTTTAGAAGTTCCAACATCGTCCTCTGAATTTCACGCTCCCCCCCAGAGTTTGAGTCATACCTGCAGACAAGTCACACCCTCTGCTCATTCCAAGCACTATGTTAGAGTACTATATTAGACTACACTATATTAGAGCCCTCAGTCGGTAAACATGCTCGCATGTGCGCAAACTGTCACCTTGATTTCACTTGTTGGAATCCAGCTCATGTAATTTGCCAATTCTGACAGGAAGAGCACAGCAGTGGAGCAAAACAGGAAGAGTGCAGACTGTAAAATTATGGCTCGCAGGACCGCGATAGGATTGAAGCAGACCAATCGTACTTCTTACCCTCCTTGTGTGTGGTGGAGAATGCATAGCAATGAGCCAATATGTACTAGCACAGCTGGCGATTTCAATTCAACTTAAAACTTTATTTTTTCTAAATTGAAAAATTGTATTTATTTTATACATGCAAAGACTTTGGAATGCACAAATAATTATTTAGCAGCTGAAAGGGGTTTACCTTTTCGTCCCAATGGCATCGATCTCATCAATGAAAACAATAGAAGGTGCATGTTCTTCTGCCACTCTGAAAAGCTCCCGCACCAGTTTGGGTCCATCCCCCAAGTACTTCTGGATGAGTTCTGATCCAACAACTCGCAGGAATGTGGCTGAGGTCTGATTGGCCACCGCTTTGGCCAGAAGAGTTTTCCCTTAACCAAATGCAATAGAAATGTAAGACCACAAAGACATTTACAGTAACTGTACAATGAATGAGTCAATGTTCTAAAGACTTCAACGGCATCAAAAATACTGGCGCTGGCTTTATTTACACGGTAATGTGCTAAAAGTAGGAACACTGACTTAACAAATGCTTTTGGATACTCCGGCACTGAGTAAAAAATATTACTATTACCACAATATTAGTGTGCGGTGTTGACGATCACTTCTCTCTGATTTTAGTGGCACTCCTTCACTAATACTATTATTATTATTATTGGGTAGCCACATGTGTGTCAGGATACTGACAGTATTGTCAACTAATTGTCAATTTAGGGTGAGTTTTGCAAGCCCTCCTCTTGACACTAGGCCATCCACTGAGAATGCTAACATTGCATTCCACCACTTCACCATTTGGAGGAATTTCAGACAATATACTACTCTTATTGCTGCACATTTGAATACATGTACATTACAAGAGTTGGATAGTTCTTGTATAATAAAATAAGACGAATAAAATGCCAGCTAATTTTCAGTTTTACCCTTATCAGAAAACATTAGAACAATTGTAAGAAGGAAATTGATGGAATAGGCTTCTTAGTAATTATCTTTAAATGGCTGTTTAACGATAAGCGATGCATGTTGATCTGGACAGAAGTGCTGAGAAACTATAACGACAAATATTACCATATTTATAACGACAGACAACTGACCTGTGCCAGGAGCACCGTACAGAATGACTCCTTTTGGAGGCTTGATACCCATCTCCTCATAGTATTCTGGGTGGGTGAGAGGGAGCTCAACTGACTCCTAACAAAACATAAATCAGGGTTAGGAAGCAATTACATTTACCTTAGTGAAGTTTTTATGTTTATGGTAAATAAAAAGAAACCAATCAAGTGAGCCTCCATGATGGAAAGTTGGTACCTTGATCTCCTGGATCTGGTTGTCAAGTCCTCCAATGTCAGCGTAGGTCTCCTGTGGGGCCTTCTCTACCTTCATCACAGTGACCAGCGGGTCTGTATCGTCCATCAAAACCCCAATGACAGCGTGAACCTGCCAGTGTGACGGTAACATAAGTCACCAACCAGCCAACTGATGCAGTATCAAACTAAACCCAAAAGGAACCCGAACCTTACCTTGTGGTTGAGTAGCACGGAACAGCCAGGCTCCAGGAGGTCCTTGTCTACAAAGGAAAGGATGCTGACATAGTGCTCCGAGCCCACTGATGTGGAGACAATGGCATGGTTGTCATCTATGATCTCCTCTAAGGTCCCGACAGACATTGGTGTTCCTCTTAGGTCATCCACCTTAGACCTCTCCTCCTGTATAAAGAAATAGAGGGATGGGTAAAAGAGCATCTTCAGTTTGCTCCCTGCTAAAGGAGATGTTCATATGAATTTTATCCTTTGATCTGCAAGAAAATGAGCTTCTCTCAGTATAAATCAGGTATTTACGTTCTCCACAGATCTGGAGAGCTATGAGTACCTCTTGTTTCTCTTCTAAAGGCTTCATCTGTTCCTGGTTTCGAATGAACTCCTCCTCCATGAGTAGGTAATCTTTAATTCTCTCCAGCTTCAGCAGCTTCAGCCGACACTGAGTGTGAGGGGTGACTGCGGGGAGAGGCACAGACAGTTCAGTGACGAAAATGACCTACAGTTATAGTGATGGGAAAGGGGAAAGGAGAAAGGAGGGACATCAAGGATGACTCTAAACAAAGGAAAACAGCAGGTCGAACCTAAAGGCAACTTGCTGGCAGCATCTGGCCCCTTAGACTTCTTCTTTCTTTTCCCAACTCTGGTGGGGATTGGTGGCTCATATTTCTTTTTCTTATCCTGGAACCAAAATAATATGAAGAGTAAACAAACAAAGAGCTACCTTTCAAAACAAGGACTACCGGGATGAGAAGTGTAAAGCTTTGCTTACCTTGTCATCTTTCTTTCCACCCCCTGGTCCGTGTCCTCCACTTTGGCTCTGACCCTGTAATTACAGGTGAAAAGGACAAGTTGCAGCAATAAGTAATGCACAGGCTAACCGACACAATTTACTCCTTAATGACAATCATTTAACCGAGTTTAAAATGGAAATACGACTTCTAAGTAAACAATCTTTTTAATTATCCACAAAATATGACATGATTCTAATTTATCCGTGATTTAATTTGCTGTAGCAACATAATGCGCTGGGCGTAGAAATTGTAGCATACTTAGCATGTTAAATAGAAAGCTAAACAAACATAACATTAAACTACGAAAAAACGAAAACAAGCCGCATCACCTCAATAATCTAAGGCCGAATGGTTTTAGTGGACTTCTTTGTTTCATAAGGAAAATGCTATATTCTGAAATAGATTTACGGGTCCGTATTTAAAACGCATTTCTTAAAGCTACTATATAAACTATAAAGACTGACATAAAATCTTGGACACAAAGTTAAAACAAAAATTAGTGCCTGCTCATATGCAAACAACGTATTGCAAAACACAAACTGGAGCTAAAGACACAAGCAAAGATAGTGTACACCAAGGTACATGGCATAGATTTTATTTCTAAAATATATCAATATAAAGATATTTTCAAAACTAGGTAAATGGATAAAAACAGACAGGTAGCTGACGACTGGTAAATCTGAGTGCGCTAGCTAATACAGCTAATAGCTAATAAACAAATCAGGATTAGATCAAGTAAAAATTTAGAACTATAATACAGAATTACATTTTTTATTTAACATCCGACACACACGTATTTAACAACGAATACTGTACAATATTAATTTAAAACAAACAAACGCATTTATTTTTAAAACTGAAAGGACAGAAATTGCTTGCTCACTGACCATAGTCGTTCACTGTAGTTGCTCGTCTCATAGAAAATACGTCATACTACGGCAAGTAAAATAGTTCAAACCAACTGAGAAGTCTTTTTAAAATTGACATTGTGTCGCGTTTCATAACGGTATTTAAGAAACAATGCAGCAACGATCAAATTCATGGACCTAATGCAAATATTACTATTTTGCACCATAGAGCACGACTCACTTTTCTCAAAAGTAAGTCTTTACTGTCTTTCTCAGGAGGTTTTACTGCTTATTTGGAGAATTTACAAATACAAATATATCTTGAAAATTCACATTTTTAGTTTACAATCTTACATTAAATACTCGAGTCCAAAATTCTGTTTCATTTTCATGCTAGTTGACTTTTGTTGGTAAATGCTGGCTTTAGGGGGGTTCCGTGGGGTTATGGTTAGCACATTGATTGATGATTTGTCAGGGCACTGGGTGGTTAAGTAATCAAGGGGTTTGTACAAGTCCCACCCCAGCTGTTGTATCCTTGAGCAAGGTACTTAACCTGAGTTGAAATATCTAGCAAATTCAGTGAATTCTCAAATCTCTATGAACAAAAAAACTGAAAGGATCTTGTAAAATTGAATATAAGGCCCACATATTCTTAAAGTAATTATATTTACATTTTTGTTGCTTAGCAAACACTTTTTTTCAAAGCAACTTATAGAGCTTACATTTCTACATTCATATAGCTGGATATTTTCTTGAAGCAATTCATGTTAAGTACCTTGCTCAAGGGTACAACAGCTGGGGTGGAACCACCAACCTTTCAGTTTCAAGTCTGCCATCTTAACCACTACACCACCAGCTGTTTGAACAGATTATTTTTTATCAGTAATTGTTTTAGAAGTTTTTTTTTAATACTGTAGTTGTTTGATTTTCTTTGTTACGGCTACAATAGCATTGGTGTAAAATAAAATATTTATCAAGAAAACCTAAAATGAAGATGAATTGAGAATGGTGTCCATTAATATTTGAGTATTTTATTGATTAAGAATCTATTGCTAATCCAAATACCAGACTAAAATACTTCCTAAAATACTCCCTATTACATAGGTTATAATAAATAAGCAGAGAGACGGTTGAATGAGCAAAACGCAAGCTAAAATTTTAATTTTGATGGAGGTGGTGAAGAAATGGCATGACCAGTGGGATGCAGACAACAAGGGGAGGAATTTCTATCAGTTTCAGGCCAACGTTGTTGAGGGGAGAAAGACTGGAAGAAACAGGTTGGAAGACAAATTGATTACTAGGTTGAGGATAGGGCACAGTCAATTAAATCAATCTCTAAATATAATAGGAAGTATCAGCAGGCAGGTGTGATTACTGTGGGGAAATAGAGGCGGTGGAACATGTCTTGATGCAGGGTGGATTGTGTGAAAGGGAGAGAGAGATAATGAGAATAAGAGTGAGAGAAAATGGGATACAGGACGTTAATATGAAGAGTTTATTGGGGGCAAATCTGCAGATATAGATTTTGTTTTCCTTTCTGAGAGAAACGGGGTTGATGGGTAGGCTATAGTTCTCTGTCTCTTGCCCACACTCCAGCACAGTAGGTGGCGGTAATGCACCTGTAGTGTTGGATATAAACCGCCGTTAATAATAGAAGAAGAAGAAGAAGAAGAAGATGATGATGATGATGATGATGATGATGATGATGATGATGATGATGCTGCTCCCACCAGCAGAAGAGGAAGCTCTTTCCTTTGCCGGGCTTAATGTTTCCGTTTGTCCCTACGCCGTTGGTTCCTGGACTGGGTCGCCACCTGCTAGAAAACATGCAACAAAACCCAATGATCTTGCTTTAGACACTTCCAGTGCCTAGTGAATCTCAGTGAGGTTTAAAACAAACAACCATCATATGCATGTCAGTGAACAGACTAATGAATATCTTTAGCCCTTTAAGCATTATTTGTATAAGTGAATATTTGTTCATAGAGATTATTTCTGATTTAAAAAAACCCAATCATGTAAGAGGAATTAAACGCTGAGCGTACAGTCCTGTAAACTGAAGCGATCTCAGCACTTGCATTACATCACAGACTAAAACTAAATAATGAAACCTTGGCATCTTTTCATCTCTTAAGCATTGATAGAATTGGCCATAATTTAGTCAGGTTTTTTGTAGCACTATTACTACCAAAACAAAATGAGCTTTTGTTAAACAGGTTAGGGTTGGGATTAGGTTTAGGGTCCCACATAATGAAGACCCTGGAGAGACCCATGGTCAGACCTCTCTTAGACACCCTCCAGTTCGCCTACCAGCCCTGACTGGGAGTTGAGGATGCCATCATTTTCCTGGCCAGAGCAGTCTCTATTTTCTGAGAATGTTGAGGTCCTTCAACATCTGCCAGACAATGCTGAGGATGTCTTATGAGTCTGTGGTGGCCAGTGCTATCCTGTTTGCTGTCGTATGCTGGGGCAGCAAATTGAGGGTAGCAGATACTAACAGACTCAACTCATCCGCAAGGCCAGTGACATTGTGGGGGTGGAGCTGGACTCTCTGTCGGTGGTGTCAGAGAGGAGGATGCTGTCCAAGCTACATATCATCTTGGACAATGTCTCCCACCCACTCCATGATGTGCTGGTCAAACACAGGACTACATTCAGTGCAAGACTCATCCCTCCAAAATGCACCACAGAGCGCCACAGGAAGTCATTCCTGCCTGTGGCCATCAAACTATTTAACTCCTCCCTCAGAGTTTCAGACATACGGTCTCTTAATGACTTAACGGACCTTGTAGTGCAATACTTGTAATGTGCAATATTCTCTGTTTTAATAACTAATGGGCAATATTGTCTGTTTCAATGCTCTGGTTTACTCTCTGTCAATACTGTAAATTACTACATATACATACTACTATTTATATTTTATATTATATACACACACACACACACACACACATATATATATATATATATATATATATATATAAATATTATAAATTTATATTTTTAGATGTGAATATTTATGTTTTATCTTCTATTTACGTTTCTAAGTTTCTATTATTATTTCTATTCCTTATGCCTGATGTGCAATGTGTGCAATGCAACATGCAAAATTTCCCCTCGAGGATCAATAAAGTATTTCTGATTCTGATTCTGATTAAAGGTAGCAGACAAGGCCTATTCTCTCCACATCAAGAGGTCTTCGGTCAGCTTGTTGTACTGGTCAGTATTTAATTAAAGAGTGCAAAAGAGGAGGGATGTACATTACAAAGCGAAGAGTGTGAAAGAGGCAGAGACATTTAATCACCCCTCTGCAGCCAAACCCATCCCTTGCCTGGTGGTCTAAAACTGCACCTAAGGGTCCATCTGCAGTCAGCTGGGATGATGTAATACATCAGCACTAATAAACATTGTTAATTGGAATAGGAACCAAATCCGGATGGACCCTGTCAACGCTGATTGTATGTCTCTTGTTATCCTTGCGTTCGAAAACTCGACTTGACGGATTGATTCTCTGTGATGTGCTCTGCCTGACTACACGGTTCATTCTGGCAGAAGCATGGCGTTCACAATATATTCATGACCCATTCCCTGCACCCACTCTTCACTGCCCCATTTACTACAGCGAGGGCACATTTACCTTTAGCCGCCTCAAAGGTAATGCAGGGCATTAGCCCAGAACGGCTTTCAAACACCTGTCAGGTGATTGTGAGACAGTGGTTAGAGGTTAGAGAGAGAGAGCAGGTTTTCACCAGGTGGAAGACAGAGATGAATAGACAAAATCCCCTTTGGGTGTATTTTACAGTTCATTTAGCTTTGTTTCCCCATGGATCAGAGGTAATGACTGCTGAACAGGGAGGGTACAACTCTTCCTCAAGTGTGCAGGTCTGGTCAAAACCATCATGGTTTTTTATATTATATTTTATAGTTCTCTTTATTTAGAGCAAAATAAATATTTTAAAAAAAAATAAAATTCTGATAGATAACCATTTATAAAAGGTCTGTGTCACGAGGCTAAGAAAAACACGTAAAAAATGTGGTGGTGTCTTTACCAGGCGGCCAATTTCAATATGCAATTTCTGTGTTTACCGCCTATTGTATTCTTTTTCCATAGGAAGAATGACTTTTTTCTTGTATTATGAGAGAGTAATGTGAATAAGTAACTGTTATCAAGACTGCTTACTCTAGATAAGAAATGTATGTATTCTGCTGATTTATCCCCTTCAGCTCATTAAGGGGAAAAATCTTCAGCGCTTGGGAAATGGAATGTGTAAATGGGGTTTGTAATGATTGTTGCTGTGATCGCTGCAGCTCAGTTCCACACTGAAACTGCACAGCAGTAATTATTTGGAGTCACCCCGAACTAGGTGAAGTCACATTGTAGGCCCTTTTTCCCCCACTGCTTTTCAGTGGAGCCCCTAATTATCAACTCATCTTTTTAAAAACACTACGTGCATTTTCAAACCATGAACTTCCAAATGGTAAAGTGTCTCTTTTTTACGCTTTCCCCTTGATACCAGCTCCTTTTTAGAAGCGTACAAGCAGAACGACCAAACAGCATTATGCATGGGGACAGAATGAGCGGTTGTGACATGGCTATGGCTCTGAAGGTAACAAAACCAGCTGAGCGCCTCCATATAATCTGATCATGACAACAAAAACACCTTTAGGGCTTGAACAATTTTATACAGACACAAAAAGACACAGGAGGGTGTGTCTCTTTGCCATCATTGGTTGTGATGTGGCAAAAGCATGACGCGACAGCCGTGCCAGTGATCGCAACACATTCCCTGAGGGTGCTATTGCTTTTATACAACAGATTTTTTTGCATTACAAAACAGGAAACACAATGTAATTAGGAATTAGATGTAATTCAACATGTTTTAATTATTACACTAAACATGTTGTTCCATCAAATAAAGTAGTCCCTAACACCAGTTACTATACTGAAACCATTTAGATTCTAACATTCAAAATGTAACAAACCGGGCATTAATAGTATTAAGTGATTAGGAGGCCGCGTGTTATTGTCTCATATTGCAAATTGACCAATGGAAATGTGGGACCGGATCTATCTGTTTTAAGGTTTTACTTTTATTTTTAAGAAAGAAAAAGGTTTAAAAAGAAAACCTCTTTGCTGTTTTTGCATTATTTATGTTTCTATCATTTTGCGTCCTTCATGGTTATTTATGATTTAAAATGACTGAAAGAGCTGGGAAAAAATGATTGTACGCAAGCAAAATAATCCCTTTGGTAAAACATGGCAAAATTCATCAAGCTTTAATGTATGTACAAGTGCTAACTGTTGGTGTCTCCCCATATAACAGGTGTGTCTTTGCAATACATTTTTCAAAGGGACTGCTGAATCTTTCTTTTGATGTTCCCAACATCATACATTATTCAGTGTCCGAGTCTCCCGCTAGTTAGGGTATACCTTTTCAACAGCTCTTTCCTTCTCTTTAAATGCTAAAACCCTATCAAGTACAGTTTTCATCAATGTCGATGTTCCTTGTTTTCTTATTGTTATCTATTATGAGCATTGTGCTGAAAAAGTACTTTATGTGCCCCTGTATATTATTTACTTTTCTTAGTACAGTACTTGCCTGTCGTCAGATTGTACAAATGGCCATTTAGTATTAGGAGTGATGTGCATCATCACTAATGGTGCTCATTTGAGAGTCCTCTCACTTTTGTGTGACAAAACACCTCGTTTTTGTTTTTTTCATGAATATGAGAAAAGCGAACTAAAATGGATTACCACTAATGAAAATGATTTCAGAAGACTGCTCTTATTACCAGTTTTGTCCATTTGAAACATTTTTATTTTATTTTATTTATTTATTTCCATTTAAACAGGGGTTGCACCACGGCAAAGAAATACATATGTTCTTGAATAATAGCATGGAGGAAATGTACTACAAAGTGAACAGATTATGTGAATATTACTGTTGTCCGTTCATGATACATAACAGATTTTGAAAATTAGTAATTTTCCTACTAAGACTTTTAGAAAACCAATATCACTTTCATTTAGTCAAATTGCTTATTTTATTTGCACTAATTTATTAGCCATGATGTGATATTCAACAATCCTGACTAGTGACTGACTCAACTGACCCACCTGCAATATTGGTTTTAATTATGTTTTTGGTTTTATGCTCAGAATTAGCAGATTATCATCAGCAAATAAATGCCCTAAGCCCTGTCTTTAAACAAAGTAAAGATGATGAAGATTTATAACTTTATAGATTATAGCAATATTTTCTTTTGTGGGTGAAATTAACAGTCTCTGCCCAGGCAAGTCTCCACTTTACTTCCAAGTCTTGTTTTCCGAGTATTTTGATTTAAATAAGAAAACATTCTGATTATCTTAATTTTAATGAGTTAACCAAACCTTAAGAAATGCAGAGCAGTTTCTCAGGAACACAGGAGTAACAATGAAAAACAGGAATACTGATATTATTAAAAATTCAAACCATGTTCTCTGACATCAAGAAAAGCAGAGTCCCCGTACAGTGTGATTTCAGCTCCAGAATGTGGAGGATGAGTGGGTTTGTGGATATTTATCACATGAGGTGCATCTTAGGCCGTAACAAACCTGAGTGTGGCACTACCATCATAGTGCATTTGCTGTCTGTGGCAAATCGATTTTGGCTCATTTCTACAGGGCAGCATCTGGAGTGTTTTGTGGGGGGAGGGGGGGCTCATCTGTCAACACTGGTTTCTGCCAGTCTGTTGTTCATGATGGCCAGAGCCCCGACACCCCCAGAGAAGCTGTCATGTTGATAGCTGGGCCCTGACTGGGCAAGACGGCCATTGGCCGTCTCCAACAACTGCTTCTGCATGATGGCCAGCGACACCTTGTTGGCTGCTAGAAAGTCCTTCATGGAGATCATCTCTCCAGAATTCCTGCGTCCGTCTATCTCACTCCCCTCTACACCGTCTGTCTCCACAGAGATGTCATGCCGGCCACCATGTGGGTTCCCTGGCGCCACCAGGTTGCGGCGGCGGGGAAGAGGCGCACATCGGTGGAGAACCTCATCTCGGAGACAGCAGCAATGCCGCCCCCCACAGGGGGTCTCCAGCTTCCTTAGAATCAAGTTGAGAACCTGCTTGATGACAATGGAGATGACATTGAAGAGTGAGTAGATGCAGCAGACACCCATCAGGATGAAGATAAAGTTGCCCAGCCGGTAGACGGCCTGGTGCTCATATCGCATTTGCTGGCCGCTCACCAGGTCCCCAAAGCCGATGGTACTGAAGGCCACGAAGCAGAAATAGAGCGAGTCAGTGTAGCTCCAGCCCTCAGCCGCTGAGTACATGGCTGAGGCACAGCAGGAGACTGTCACCGCCGCCAGGCACAGGATCAGCATCACGCAGTAGACGGATGGCTTCCAGCCAGCTAAGCTGCCTTGGCCCCTGGGCACCCCCCCGCCATCATGTGGCAGCACCCCTTTACGCCGCCGCTGTAGCTCATAGCAGGACTTGAGCACGAAGGCCAGCACCATGATAAGTCGCTCCAGGAACAAGTTGAAGAAGAGGATGGTTGAGGCACAGCCGATGAGCCCGTAGAAGATGAGGAAGATCTTTCCGCCGACAGTCACTGGGGTGGTCATTCCAAATCCTGATTGGGTGGATAAAAACATTTCACACATTTAATTTTATATAGAATTGCCCTTTTTGTTGCATTTTCTCCCCAATTTGAAATTGTAAATTACATCTTGTTTCATCACTATGATCACACATGGGTAGAGTGAGGAAGCTGCACCATACTCCTCCAATCGTAGTAGCCTTCTAGTCACCCGTCTCTTTTACACTCTGCAGGTTGCACGCTGATTATAGGAGGGGCACATCCTTCTTGTCCTGCTTGGAAGCTGGTAAGAGATGCTTGTGAGATTAGAGAAGTCCTGCCAATTTAGCCCACCCCAGCTTGGGCTGCGCAATGCCAGTTACGTGTATCACTGTGCCTAAACTGCATGTCGAAAATAAATTATTCATAGTAAGTAACTGCTTGTTTAAACACCAATTTCATGATTATTATTTCTTGCATAAGAAAGATGTATTTTTTCTGACTTAGGGCCTCAAACGTTAGCCTCCTTCATCAGGTCATTGAAGCTAGATTTTTAGTTATGATGTAATAAGACGGCACACTGATAACAGACAGCAGAGTCAGCCAGTGCAGACCACACAAACAACCCTTTGCGAGCAGGCAGGGCCCTCGTAAAAGCTAAGTTTTTATTTGTTCAGTACTTAGTTAGGTGACATAACAACCTCAGCACAGCACAAACAGCAAAGCCTTTGTGAACGCTCTGACGTGATAGATATGCTCCATCCAGGGTTTGAATTTGAAAAAGTCTGTAATTTTGTTGCTTTACTATTTAATTTTAATAGGCAAAAAGCTGTTTATTTTGATTTTCCCTAAAAAGAGCCTTTGTTTTTAAAATTTGCTGTTTTTGTTGAGTTTGAAATTATGCAGACTAAAACAAGCCATCTGTGTTCTTGTGTCTGGTTGCTTCCAAACCAGGCCCCAGCATGCCTCATCCACAATCCATGTGCCTGCACACTTCTTCAGAAACACATACTTCTTTGCCATGAACATTTTCAGTTGTAGTCGTATGACTTCAGAATCATCAGGTAGGGAACATACTGCTGGTTAAATTAGTGGAGAAATATGTTTACATAATACCGATGTTAACTTACGTACCTGTTTCCATTCTTTATTTCATTATCAGAGATTATATTATGAGGCCACTATATGAGCTATTAACCCATCACAAATATAGACGGAAGTATTTTAACATCAGCCTAAATGAAGTATGTTTACCCCAGGTATGCATGTAATTGAAACAAGTCATTTAAATACCATTGAAAGGGTCTTCGTGAGCATGAAAATCGCTGATGTTGAGGTGCCAGTCTGCTCAGCCTCAATTGTTAGTATTGTAATGGGGATGGCGAAGTGCGTCTCCCCGTTGCTTTGGACTGTAGCCACCCTCGCGGGGGCTGCCGGGTAGCTTAGTTTCCGACAGTTCCGTCATGTAAATAATGTGTTATACGTGTTGGCTATGTTTAATGTTGTTGGCATTTGTGTTGTTTAGCTAACATGCATGTTATCAGTTCGTAGAGTTAAGGTTTGTTGCCCTCACCGCGAACGGGTTTATCTGTGCAGGTGAGGGGTCTCTCTGTGTTCTGTATGTCAGCTAGTTCTTTCCGCTGCCAGCCCTGTCTTTGTCAAGACGGTCGTAAGCGCATGCGTGGATTAAAGAGCACGTCTTCTTGTTATAGCGGTGTCTGACTATGCTTGAACCTAGCAGAGTAGTAGCACTCCGACAAAATGCTACAGTATTTATAATAACTATCCAAAAATAGCTGTAATTACCCAGTTTGGAGTTTAGAGGGGGTGTGGTTTCCTCACGGAATAAGTGAACTGACTTAACAAACAAAAAAAACAGTATATGTTGTTCAGAGTCCATTGTCCAGTACAGGTAAGCAATTGAGTTCTTTAATGTCCTTAACGCCTATGTTTTACTTTTTCCATAGTTGAATCATTAGTCCACTATACAGCATATTTACGATGTTATTATATGTGATTTAGGGAGAGGCTAAAATAGTTCAACTGAAACTCAGTAATTACCAGAAACTCTGTGTACCCGAGATAGCCTTATCGTCACTGTAGGATGGGGTCACCATTAGAAATTATAACACCGAGTAATATATTTTAGATATATACAGCTAATAATTAATTTATTTTTTATTCCTCACAAACAAAGTAAATAAAAATAAAAATAAACCGGCCATAAAAAAGAAGCCATTCCAATACGTGCACGTGTCATACATATCATATTCCTGTGACAGTTCGTGCCACTATTGCAACAGCTATCGTAATTCAGACAATTTCTTCCGTCATTATTTATTAAATGCATACTTCAAATATTAAGTTTAGAACATTGTTCCTAATAATGCAAACATGTTTGGGTTAATTTTCAAAACCAACGGGAAAATAGCATTATAAAATCTCTATTTTTTCTTTAGACTACAGGCTAACCGTTACACGGACCATATTCACAGATTTTTTTAAAAACTCTGGTTTATGCATCTTTTCTTTGAAACAAGTAGCGTCGGAATGACCCGACAGTAACCTTACCAATAGTTGAAACCACGGTTCCAACGAAGTAGAAAGCACCGGTAAAATCCCATCGAGGTCTCACGGTGTCCACGCGGATACCGGCGACGTTCGCTTCCTCATAGAACCTTAGGAACTTCTCCAGTTCATCTTTGCTG
This sequence comes from Hiodon alosoides, assembly GCA_025775065.1. NCBI lineage: Eukaryota > Metazoa > Chordata > Actinopteri > Hiodontiformes > Hiodontidae > Hiodon > Hiodon alosoides. The sequence goes on along the minus strand of JAOYSI010000013.1, from coordinate 1,896,316 downwards.
AGATTATGCATATAACTGAAATGTTCAAACCTTTGCGCCCACTTTTCTTTCGCCTGTTTTTCTTTCGGGTGCTCGAGTGCTGAAAAAACAGCGGCTCCGCACAAAAGGTAGAGGATTATCAGAAGCGCCAGCAGAAGGAACCTTGCATTATCCTCATTTAATGGCCCAAAACCACAGCAACAAGCACTCCGACAAGCCATTATGTTGTCACTGCAGAAAACGAATTAGAGTATCTCCACATGATCCCGAAAACGATTAACGTCCGTAGTTTGAGAGAGAGAATAGGTGTTTGGTCATGCTGACAACCACAAAAGTTAAAAAGTTAAAAAATATGTTAAAAGCATACAAGTTTTACTTGCAATGTGAATGAATAAATAATGCAGGTTTCGCAGTATAATTACGTTAGTATTAATTTATTTAGTCTAGAGATACCTGAATTTCTAGAAGTTAATTTCATATTCTCGATTATAATCCTTAAATTATAAAAGTACTTGAAGGCTTTGACAACCAAACTCTTCTAGCGTGTCTGAACATATCAATTCGAGGGATGAGCAGTAAAACGGCACAACATCGATTCCAAACGAAACAGTAATCACTATATTTTGCGACAAGAACTCAAGCTAAGTTGTTACGTAGTGAGTTTTCCGAACAGCCACGGCGTTTGAAATCAATGCGCAGTTTAAACAGTTTTGTTTTGTTGCAATGGTGGTAAATCACACTTCTGCACGAAATCCTACCTGTGGATAATAACGTTAGTATTTCCTGTATCTGCAGTGTCTTTTAACCCGTTTCACGCCATCAGTGGCAAATCATAGCACAAGCTGGCTTTAAGAAAGCCCATTGTTTACAGCTACAATACGCACATACTTTTCATACCAAATACATTCGAAAACGCCCGTTTTCTTTTTTATTTATGTTTCGAACCTTCCGCCAGCGAACGTCCTTCTTCTCTTTCATTTTCACAGATTTTACCCTTCAAAGAGAATATTTTATTACCATGAGTGCGTCTCATCCCAGCTGGCAGAGGCAGACCAGTGACAACAACTGAAGAGTCACACAGCAGCATCAGTTTCTTCAAAAGTTAGACAGAAATTCTACATCCCAGTACGCTGGGACTCGAGTGTTGACCCACACTCTCTGGTTACCTGAGACTCCAGTGTTGACCTCAAAGTCTGGTTCCCTGGGACTCCAATGCTGACCCATGCCTTCTGGTTCCCCGGGACTCCAGTGTTAACCCACACTCACTGGTTAACTTCACTTAATCTAAAAAAGTAGCTTTCTGAAGAATCAAACAAATAGAATTTCATATTTATTCCTTCGATTAATTTATCCCATATCTTCGTCATGAGTGTCTAGACTGTGGTCTCAACCTGATCATGCAGAAATTCTATTATGGCTTGTTTTTGTCATTTAAAATGTGAAAGTGCAGAAAATAATTTAAAAACAGTGACATGACTCCCAGTGGAAAGCCATTGGTTTTTTGAGGCAGAAACATTTTAATAATTTTATGCAAGTTCTATTTTGGCATTATAGAAAAATGTATTCCCAATGTATTCCCGATTTCACTGAGAGGTAACAGTAAATCATTCTCAGCAGACTAAAGTCTCAAGGCCAGGTAACTGCTTCATTAAACCTTTAAACTAAAAGATCTAGTGGGAATCGTTCTCAGGCATGTTTCAGGGGAGGGTCGATATCGGATAACCTTTTCGATCGAGCCAGAGTTTTCCACTATTTAACTGGTAACAATAGGATTTGCCATAGCAAATGTCATATTTTAGCAGGATTGAGGCATACATACTTACAGCTGTGAGCCTTGCTGCTTCACAGAGTTTAATCTTCCCTAAAGATTGGAACTGAAAAAGAAGGTTATTGTTTCTGGTTTTCAGGAAAGCTTAGTCCAGTGATTCACAATTGCCACCCCTTTCGATCCCGATTTTAACGTTTTACCATAGCTTTCTGTCATTTCTTCAATTAAAAATCAATTTAAAAAGCTGAAAATCTGCAAGGCTAGACAGTGTTTCTCCAGTGCACTGGGCTCCGATGACATTGTAGCTATATTGTAGATGGCCCCTGAGTCACAGGAACCTCCACGCTCTCAGCCTCAGAATCGTGGTGGTGAGGTATGGGATCACATGACCTTTTAGACCACCAAACCTGGTTCAGACTGAGGTGTAAAACCAAGGCAAATAGATTATGGCAGTAATACTGAAACAGGACATTGTAATTTACACAAAACGTGCAATTTTATTACTTAATTCTAATACAAAGGCAAAATTATATGACTATGGTAACAACACTGAAGCAAATAGTGACAGCTGCTTGGACTCATTGGTCACACTTTCTATAGAAGACATATTTGCTGCAGTTATACAGTTGTTAGTAAAAGTAAGAGTTTTTCTTTATTAACTATTTATTTTCTAGAAAGGCAAAATATAAAATGCAATTGACAGAGTCCATGGGAGAATGTGTCGAATGGTCAATACTAAATGAAGATCTTAACTGGAAACCGATGGCAAAAACGTCATCATGCCCCTTTCCTTCTCTACCTCTAGTTGTGTGAAGCTGAAGTGACGTTACGACGGCACCCAAACATTCCCGTGAGTGTCCGGAGCTTCTGTGTAGGGGACATTCCAGATCCAAGGTTGATCTGAAAACAGGGCAAAGAATAACTTTAAAAAACTGACAACTTTAACCATAAGTAGAGTCTTGCAGTGAATACTCAAAAGGCACCTGTATAGGCTGCATGGCCTACAGTGAATTAAATGACTAAAAGCTGGAAGGTGGGTACTGCAAGACAGTTTTCTTTAAAACACTGTCTCCTGTTGGTAATCTTTATATAAATATATGAGAATTAGTGTCTCACGTGAGAGTATATCAATGCCTAATTAAAGATAGAAACATAGTGGATGCATCAGCACCCATTGTGTAGGTGGGCATTAAAATATGCTAGTCAAGACACCAGGATTCAGTCGTGACCTACAGGGGTGATCTCACATACATCATATCTGCCCTCACTCATCACCCCAGGAAACATGCAAGTGTGAGAAACCAGAACACAACTGGCATCCCTCTCTAGGCAGCTCCATCTGCTCATGCCTGGCAGATGCTGCAGAGGTTCCACTGGCACAGAACTGAGATCCAGTGTCCATGGCAACAAACACAGGAAAACTGGGTTAAGCAGAACAGAGTTAACAACTTTAGAAAAACCACAAACCAACATGGCTGTAAAAACAATCTGTGCTTAATGATGAGATGAATCAGTATGAGGATGGTGCATGTCGTTATGGGCAGAGCAGGTGCTGGAGAGTCACAGAAGGCCAACACTGCAGGGCACATACAGCATTGATACTATTACTTGTACATGTGGTTAACATGGTTTAATTTTTAAACTACAACTGATTATAATTTTTATCTATGTCCATCAATGTTGCCCAATGTTGCCCATTTAGAAAGCAAAGAAATGGGGGGGAAAAAAAACAACAGTTTAATATCGAAAACGTTGTACAAAATAAAAATATTACATTTTAAGTTTTCAAAATAATTCAGTCCTAGTGTATGGTAGCCCTCCTCTAACAATGACTTAAAATTTTATAGAGAACTCAGTATCCCTACTTTACCATGTACCATGTACCACCTTGCTTGGAGGTTCCTAACAAAGGTCTTAAGACAGGATTTGTACTGGTTATTATCCAATTTTGTCAAGATCAAAGAATAAACGAAGTTGGTGAAAGATATTCTATCAGTATCGTCCAAACCAATGTTAAACATTATTAACGCATCATTAGTATCCGGA
>JAOYSI010000013.1:1876650-1892423 GCA_025775065.1 Hiodon alosoides | reverse complement strand
CCCCCCCCCCCCCCCCCCCCCCCCCCCCCCCCCCCCCCCATCACAGTCTTTGCTTGGGGTGACTGTTACTTCACACGTCCTTGGCGATCCTGCGGGACAGCAAAGAAAAAGGTCAAGATAAAATATTTCATATACACGTTTATGAGGTATTGCACGGGTTTCAAGAATCGTAAAATGAATTAACCAATTACAGTCCACGAGAACGTTGACCCTTTGCTCTCCATTTACATATATAGCCCAACAACCAACTTCTATCATGGAATGACCAAAATTCTGGACATTACGAGGAACAGACACCTCCAGCAGGTGAAAATAGCTTAAGAAATAGGAAATAGCTTTCAGGAAATGCTTAACATCATTTAATCATATCTAGGATGACAAAAGCATTGATGAGCTTTAACGTACCCATTTATAGCACTGGATACTGAAGCACCTTACAGAAAAGTACAACTCGTGGAAAACATCTGTTGCACTCAGATAGAATAAGAAAATGAAAACAAGCTTAATTGTAGCACAAAAGAGCAACACTCTTTTCCACAGAACGGAGCAAGACTTTAAAACGGTGTTCCGTACATCCACCTTGTGCTTTGATCACACCAAGAGGGCTCCTCAGGCATCTCATCTGGTTTCCTCTGGGACCTTTGAGTATTTCCCTTTGTGGAGGATTTCTCCAGCCGATTTCCTGGGTCCCTTTAGCGAAATGCCTTCCAGCTCAAACCACAAGTGCTTAACTGGATTAAGGACGGGAGATCGTGACGGCTAGTCAAGAACATCGATTTTCCATCCACATTTTCAGTAGATTGAGGCATTCTTGGGGTAGCGGTCATTCTGGAATTTGCATTTTTCGACCCCGCTCAGCGTCATTTTGGCTAAAACGTACAGTGTTCAGTAGCTGCCTCAGCCATTCCGCCACAAACAGAGTACTGGCAGTCCGAAAAAGGCTCAGTTTTATCCCACCATAAGACAACTGTCATTTAGCAAATGCATATCTTTTTACTGAGCCTTCAGGAAAGGTTTCTTCCTGGCAACCGAATTTGTGGTTGAATCATGAACCACCCGGCGTCCTCTTCCTGGCAAGGTAAACAGTTCCTGAGGCCTTTACCTTTACAATGGACAGCAAAGTGGGAAACTGCAGATTCAGCTTCTCGTTCAAAAAACATGAATAAAAAAAAAAATACCCGATGACAGCGTCAAGAAAGTTCCTGAAGACTATTAATAAATTCCAAATTGTCTTGGTAATTTGTTTTCTTAAATACCAAATCATTCCGTGGAAAACATAGTATGTTGCCCTTTTCTGTCTTGGTTGTGTTACAATAAAGCTTATTCTTATTTTATCCGAGTTGGTTCATGACCACCACTGAGCAGGTTTCTGTTCCAGTCCTGTCCATGAATTAACTAATCGTTACCCTACCTGAACTGATCAGTTTCTTTATTCACAGTATTAAGGTTGATAACCAATTAAAGAGAGCTGGGAATCCCTTATTCGAGGCAAGTACACAAGCACTCTACATTCAGGTGTGGCTGCCAACTGCAGTGTTTACAAAGCTGGAACTGCAACCAAAAAAACTGAATACAGGACTCGTTTTTAAACACAGCCTGGCAGTGAATCTGAACGATACACTCTGCGCCCATTGCCCCATACTCCAGATGCGAACCCACGGTGCAGTAAAGTTCAGAAAGACTGAGGAGCCAGCGTTAACCCAGATATAGGATAAAAGCATCCAGGTCACCCTAGCAAATTGGAAAACGATGGGTGAAGGGAGAGAGGAGGTGGTACCTGCAGTCTGTAATGGCTCCTGCAGGGATTACTGGTGTAGGGATCACTTCCCTGAACTTCAACCTGTTGGAATAAATGGGAAAAGAAGTTAGAAGGGGTGGAGGGGCTAAAATAATGGCAGTGGATGGGTGTAAAAAAAAGGGGTAAAGGACCCCAGAGCTGGACAAATGCACCCCAACATACTCTCCCCATTCAGGACGCAAGGCTCCCATCAGCCCAGTCCTTCACAGCGAGTATGAAGAGGTTGTTGTAACGCAGACAAAGCGTTACAGGACGTTTAGAGAATACTCACTACACAATATACGCCAAGCATAAAAATTAAAAAGCTCATCACTGAGGTCTGCATGTGCCAACTCAAGATGCAACTTCAAGATTTCAACCATCAATATTAGTATCCCAGCCCAGTAACCCAGTATCACTTTGCTCACAAGCAGATCTGCCCTTAGAAGCAGGCAATCTCCCAAACATAGGTGGTTAAATGGGGGGGGGGGGGGCAACTCTAGCATCTTTCTCAATAACCTAATGGCCGACCAAAACGCCCTTTAAGCTATAAGGTTATATGCCTTAACCTTTCAAGTTAGAGAAATGAAGAGAATCTAGTTTCAGAAGTTTTGCATTTCATGTCAGCAGGGGCACCCAATAAAAAGTTGTTTAGAACACGGCACTGAGACCAAGCGGATCACATTCCGAGCAGCAGTCTCAGCGCAGCCAAACGTGAACCAAAACTAGAAACACAACTTCAGTCAAACCTTTCTTATTAAAAAGCAAACCGCACAAATTTGTATGAATGAAGAAATCCAGATAACCTAACATGCCACTTCTTAACTAAGATTTTTGCCAGGGCTTGCTACGGGCGAGAAGGCGGACATTAACATATAAAAGGCCACAGCGTTGACATCTGGACAAAGTCAGGTCTGCGTATATGCACACACGTCCTTCCTTAATAATAATAATTTAAATAAGCATCTTGTGTGTGATGTCTACTGCCAAACCCCCCCCCCCCCCCAAAGATCTGCGTTCCAAGCGGGTAGCAGAGGAGACTCCGGTTGTAGGTTTGAGGCCGCAGGCTGGCAGGAGGGGCTGAGCGTTCGCTACGCAGAGCCACCCAGATTCCGCTTTGCACACCGATGCTTTGCCACTCGCCAAGGGTGAGTAATTCCAGTTTAAATCGCTTTACTACCCAACTTCATACGGCCCACCATCATTCCCAATTAAAGCTGTCAGATTACCTTTGGTCACAGAGGACTTCAACTGTAGGAAATGGGTTTTAATAGGACTGCAATGAGGTACTGAAAACAGACAACATGCCTTTATAGTTGCATTGGCTTAATTCCAATCGGTGATGGAAGTCATTTTTATAATTACATTTTAGTAATTAAGAAAATGGAAACCCTAGTCTGAAGTGCTCTGATGAAGCACACCCTTTTACTGGATAAAAACTATTTTTGATACGGAGAGAGAGAGAGAAAACCCTTAAGCCACATATGAGAGAGAGATAAAACCCTTAAAAAAAACTTTTAGCACGAATGGCGATAATGGTATATTGGGACATTGTTAGCCGGGCACGCGTTTCAGAAACTCAAGGGCTAAATTAAGGAAAAGCAAGTGAAGAGACTTAATTTTGGTCAAATGTCCAACACAGTACAGAACACAATCAACCCCCCTGAAGTCATAGTGAGGGAAAGTCTGCTCCAGCTCGTGACTCAGCACAGACGGCTCAAAACTCATCTGGGGTCACTTTTTGAGGGGCATGGTGGCCGTTACCTTTTTGACACTCTCCTCCTCCTCCTGGCGCTTCTCATAATGCGAGAAGTCGTCGAAGATGGAGGTGGTATGCTTATAGCCCGCGATGATCTTCAGCACCTGCCGGGCCTTGTCCAAGGGAACCTCCTGCGTGTCCCGGGAGTTGGTGACCGGCTTGTTCTCGTTGTTCTCCAGCCGGATGTGCCGGAGCTGGCTGTTGGGCACGTCCTTGACGAAGAGCCAGCGCACGTCAAAGCGCCCCTTCCACTTGTCCTGGGACCAGACGCCGGCGCAGGTGTTGTAGTCCACGGGCGAGCGCATCTCGGCCACGCCGCAGAAGTGCCCGCTGCCATTGACGCTGAACAGCAGGTAGAGCGGGCCCTTGGCCGCCAGCGAGCGGTACGCCGCGTCCAGGCGCTTGTTGCCGTGCTCCGTGCTGCACCAGATGTTGTACTTGATGGAGCGGTGGATGTCGTCCTCCGAGTAGCTCTTGATGATGAACACCCGCCCTTGCTTGGGGTTCCAGTCAAAGTCCTTGGGGTTGTAGTTGTTGACCAAACGCAGCTTCTCCAGGACCGGGTGCGGCTCGGAGGCCACGGACACCCCGCCCATTCCAGAGTTGGGAGGAGACTGGCCGGCACCACCCCCAGCATCCCCAAAGCCGTTGGCTCGGTTACGCGGAGGAACCCAACGGGTGGGCGGTGCTGGCTGGGTGGAAGGCGGGCCAGGGGGAAGCTGCGGCTGACCCATTCCCTGCTGGCCGGTGGGTGGCTGCTGGAGCTGCCCAAGCTGGCCAGCAGGGGGAGCCAGCTGCCCGTTGCTGAGGGGGAGCTGGGGGCCCCCTCCAGCGGTGGTGCCAGGCTGAGGGGAGGCTTGGTTAGGAGGCTGCCCATTGCTGGGTATAGTTGCCTGCTGGGGAGTGGGCGCTTTGGGCATGGTCCCTTTGTTGTCCCAGGTGCCAATGTCCATGTTATGTTTGATAGGGGGAGGGGGCAGGTTAGTCCCAGCCACGCCACCCTTCGTTTTCAGCTTAGGCTGCGGTTTAGCCGGCTTGCTGGCAATATCTGCCCAGGAGGCCGGTTTCGCCGGGGCGATGGAGACAGGGGGCATGGCGGGCGCACCAGAAACTTGATTAAGGGGCCCCCCAGGGAGCCCAGATCCTACCACTTTGGGCGTCATGTCCCCAGTGCCAATCTTAAGACCGGCCATGCTCTGATCCAAGCTGTTCATTCCTGGGGCCTTGTTCAGAGGCTCATTGGCTGCAAAGGGAGACTGTCCGTCGATCATGGCGCCACCTAGAGAGCTGGGAGCGTACGCATAGCTGCTGCTGTAGCCCGAACTCTGCGTTGACTGTCCCTGAGAGCTGCTGTTCCCCCAGGCGGAGAAGTCCATGCCACTGGGGAAGAAGTTGAAGCCATGCTGCCCCAGGAAAGGGTTGCTCCCCAGCGCCCCAGGCTGGCCAAACATAGCATCCGGCAGGAAGTGATGTTCCCCATTGCTCAGCTGTCCATAGGAGGCCAGGTAGGGCATTGGGGGGTCACCGCCGGTGGACCAGGCTGCTTCATTGAGGGAGTAGGAGAATCCTATGGAAGGGCTGTAGTAACTGGGCATGTAGGAGTCTGACATGGCCGTATAGGCATTGCTCTGCAAGAGAACGGAACAGCAGTTAGCGGACAAACAGACGACCCACAAAAAAAAAGAAAAGAATATGATGTGTGTAAACCGTGTGTACCTGTCAATACCGCTTTCAGATCTAGGGTTGGAGGTGAATCTACAGCACACAGTTAAGACAATCATAAAAACACGAGCCTTGGCGGTAATTTTTTTTTGTCCGTCCATCATCACATCTGCTTCACTGGGACTCATTGCATGGGCCCACAACAGGGTTCACCATTGCATGAACTGTACAAACACAGGACCTCATTACTACCACAGCCTATTTTAAGACAAACCACCAGAGCTGCTGGGGACCCACCTACAAAAGTGGTCTGAAGGAGTTACCTCAAGGACCAATCAAAAGGCAAGACAATCAAAAGGCCGGATTAACGAACGGCAAGGCCCGCACTGCATTCTGATAAAGTCAGAACACAGTTCTCCCTGCAAAGCTAAATGGAGTAATTACTAGAAACGGTCAAGCACTGGAGCTATGCAACAAAGCCTTTTCTCTACAGTGAAGTCATTCAATCATGTCTTCCTTTTCTGCATAACTACCCAACTGCTTCAAAAGAGGGGAACCGCGCCAAACTGGTATTTACTGTCATTACTTAATTCTTATCCAGAGTGATGAATCACACATACCAAAGACTGCGCGCCAATACATTGAGTTAGAAGATAGTTAAGAGCCAATCAATTTGGTAGCCCAGAACTGTTCATAAGCTTAACCACAGATCAAGCAGGTTTAGGGTGCGGTTTCACTGGAATTATAAAAATCACATTACTTTCAAAATCTTTAATATTGTGGTGGGAATTTTTTGAGGTTGAGTGGGAACTAAGAATGAGCATACATATTGCCCGACCGTTCTACCAGCACTAAACCCGACATGGAGAAACATGATGACTTCATAAATGAAGATTCAACTCAAGGCAAGAGTATTAAGCCATCAGCCAATCAAGTGTAGATCAATCCAGCACTAAAATCAGGGAGAGGGTTCCAGGATCCAAATAGGAAGCAAGGAGCCTTCCTCTAACGCCGAGTAAAACCAGAGAACACAGACTTGAGAGATTTATGTGACTCAGACTACAAACGGCTCAGTACAATTCTCAACACACAAAGCTCATGGAGTATTCACAGGACAAGCCAATAGGATTCACACTAATAACTATCCAGACACCACGCTATTAGCACTTAGGATGAAGGACCGGACGTTCATTTGACTGAATTAATTAGTTTCTATACACTCTGGCATCGGTGCTTCCTCAAAATTTGTGATAAACGAGAGAATTATGACAAGCTGAACTTACCTGTCTGGCCTGAGGATTCAGGTAGGGTTCAAATTCATCATCATTTAAAGTATCCTTTTGGTTTACAGCTCCGTTTTGCACTGAAAATTAGAGAAATTGGTTACAATTACCATGAGCCAAGTGTTGCCATTGCATTGCTTTTGGAAAATGCAGTGCTCAAAGATATACATGACATTTAAAGTTTGGAATGGGGTTTAAAGCACTTAGGGTATATGTAGTATACACTTGTACACTTAGAAAGTATTTGCCCCCACCGTCATATTTTCAGCATTTTTTAATAAAAATTGTTAATGTGATCAGATGTTCAAAACAAAACCTAATATTAAATTATACACTTGCTTCATTTAAAACACGTTCCAGTGTGAAAGGGCAACCAACTCACTAACAGCTTATGGCAACCAAACGCTTTTTTTAATAATGAATTGGTCTCTCGCAGCACAATCGGGGAATTTTGGCCAAGTCCTCCACACAAATGCCTTAACTTACTGATGGGTTTTTGAGCATGAACTGCTACAACATCTCAATGGGGGTTAGTTCTGGAATCCATTCCACAACTAAATTCCTTTTTTTTTTTTTAAACCATTTTTGATTCAAGTAATTTTCTTGCTGCATGGCTCCGCTGACATTCTCCTGTAGAATTCTCTGATGCAGAATTCATGGTTACTTCAATGATGGCAAGGCCTCCAGGTCATAACCCAACAAAGAATCCCCAAACCATGACAATACCGCCACCAAGCTTGACCTTACTGTCAAGCAAGGTGGCACGTTCTTACTGTGGAGCAAAGTCTGGTTTTTGCCAGACATAACCAGGCCAAAAAGTACCACTTTTGACTCATCTGTCCAAAACATTGTTCCAGAACTTCCAGAAGTCAGAAACACTGATTTTAGCCAAAGCAAGCTAGGCCCACTGATCCCCTGGAGGGGTTTTTTGTGACTTCCTGAACAATTCTACAGCTTTCTATAGGAGAGATTTCAGCAGGTTGGCCACTCAAGGGAAGATGCACTACTGTCCTAAACATTCTCCATTTAGATAACACGGCTCTGGTTCAGCGGAGCCCCAGAACCTTATAAACGGCCATGTAACCCTTTCCAGACCGAAAGGAATACATTTTTCTCAGGTGGCCGTCAGGAATCTTAATTGTGGCAGGATGTGCCTCTGCTTCAACCTATGCACTGACAACTGTAAACTAAAAAAGGCAGATTTTTACTGAGCATTGCAGCAGGCCCAAATCAGGGCTGATTATTGAGAAGTACTCAAACATCTGACCTAATTAGCTCTTTAATTGGGTTGAGTAAAAGGGGCGGGCATGTTTGATTACCCTGCACACCAAACAAATAAAAACCACCTTTACAACTTTAGTGTAATATATTTGACGATATCAAAGATCCAAGGATAAAATCTACTAAAATGGTATCTAACCTCATTTACGTGAACCAAGATGGGGAAGCTCAAACAATAAAGTTCTCTTATCCCGTTTGTTGCATAATTCATAGCCACATCGGCAACTAAGAAAAGAAATTTCATGGAATTTCGACATCCGGCAAGTTATGACGGCAGAATCACGTTAAAAATTAAGCCTTTTTTGGGTATAATACGACAGCCAAGATACAATCTATCACCATTATTCCTCGTCGCCTGAAGTATGACTAGCTAGCCACGCATAGTCAGAATTGGTGGCCACTAAAACAAGATCCACGTCAAAACCCCCTTCAATTTTTTCTCTCACAAAGTAATGGGGTTGAGTGATTGAGCATCTGTACGAACGGTATATTATGATTTTATTAGCTACTGGTTGACAGCGCAATGCATGCGGCAGAGAGGCCTGGTTAGAAAAACTGGTACCCTTCAGCTTCCTGGGATTTCCCACGTTAACCATCCATCTATATAGGAATCATCGTTCGTACATCAGTCATGTAAATTCTGAGACCAAAAAGCACATATTTATTCAAATACTCGCCATTGTTACAAACGAAAAACTATGGTCCCCGTGTTCTAGTATAATAGTAATAAAAAAAGGACACCCGCCAGTCAACGAAGCGGAAAGCGCTTGCTAACTAGCGACAATTTAGCCAAACAATCAACGTAAAATAAAATTCCCTACAGTCGTTTAAAAGTATATGCGATGGGGTAGCTGCTAAATAGACAGCAGTCTGATAACTGGTATTGTAACTGCCATATCTTCTGCACTTGAATAGCAGAAATGAAAATTTCCAGAAGAGTTTTAGCTAACGTCTTATCAGTCATTTCTGAAACGTTCACAAAACGAGACACTGGTTGTATAAGAACAAAATAGCTCGTGATCTTGACCAACAGCTTATGTGCGGCCAAACATTTAATATTAGGTGGTTACCTGTAACCTGCCGTCTTTTCGTGAATCCATCATCCAGACAGGCCATTCACTTCCTCGGATTATTCGTGTAGGTAAGCCAGAAAATGTTAGCGATCAAGACGCAGCGGCCTCAAAACATGAGGAAACTCGCAGAACGAATTTAAAGAGAAGCCTAACTTTTTTATGAATAAAGGACGAGTAGATTTTTTTCGAAGGAAAATATACTCGTAGACTTAATTTAGCGTGAATAAAACACCTAAAATGCGCTTTGGTGGATACAGGCCTACAACGAGCCAGCACTTCAAGGCGCACGCAGAGCGCCAGGGTCTCCTGCCCACACGCAAGGCGCCGCAGCAACACACACCGATTTTCTTAATGCCTATAAAACCAACTTACCTTTGTTTCCTTGGCCTTTCGGTCTCTGGATTGGGTCCAGGTGATTCATGAAGGTTTGAGTTATGAGAAGAAAAGAAGGAAAAATAAATAAAGAAATTTATATTCTCCAGTCAATCCTATAGCAGGTGGTAAGGCCTACTGCACTACAGAGAGAGAGAGTCACTGCCGTTTCTGGTATTACGTCTGGTTGGAATTTTCTTTTTTTTTTTTTGGTCTCGTAAATATTTAAGAAGTGCCTTTCTTTACCTGTTCAAGAAGGCTGCTGGCTGACATTTCTTTCTCCCTGGGGCCTGCTATTAAAATTTATTTTTAATTAATGCGGCAGGGTGTAGGAAATGTCTATTTGAGAGTTAGCCAAGTGCCCCTGTCTCTCTATAGAGCCTGGTTTCTACACAATGGCGGGCTGCAGTTCCTTTGCTCTCCCAGCGCTGTTGAGAGAGACACAGAGACTATTTCAACATGGCTGAGCGGCCGAAGCCTGCCGACAGTATATTTATTTGAGATGGATCAGCGCCTCCTAACGGAAAGGAGGATCTTGAACAAACATCTTCCCACGAAAACAATATCGCTGATGCATTCTAAGACAGAAAATTATCTTTAGCAGGAATAACGTAAATATCACAGTTAATTTTAAAAGCCATACAAAAACAGTAGACACCACACATGAGATTGTTTCAATCTTTAATTGAACTAATTTTGTCCCGCTCTACTAACTTTGCATTATTTAAATGTTTTACTGCATGTATTTGGCAAATTGTTCCGGAAAATGAATGAATGTTGTTCGATATCCCGAAAGAGGAACACGCACAAACACAGAACATGGTTGCTCGCTGGAAAGAGGTTAAGTGTTCTAGAGGTAATTAGAATAATTTTCATCATACACTCATAACCCCAAACATAAAAATCTTTTTTTTTTAAACATAAAATATTCTATGTTTTATATTGTTCTTTCGTGCGTTGAGTTCTTGTTATTCAAAAAATATAGTACAAGTTATGGGCTTCTGTGCAAGAAGGCCCCCCCCCCACTACAATGGGCAGTAGTGCGGGGACGCACCCTGTCACTGGTGATGTTCAGCCAGCACTGGTATGACATTCCCTACCTGTAAACAACAATTATTGACTGGAAGACAGTTTCGTTAGCATGTTATGTGGTCTCAGTGTAATTTATCAAATGTAGTGGTATATTCAAGCTTCGCCAAGAGTTGTGGATAACACAGATCTATTTTTGTCTGATAAGACTACTAATAAGATATATTACTGACGATGATAAATATAGTGACACCCAGCTGTCCGGTGAGAAGTTTTTTACAGACTAACTTTTAAAAATGTATAGAGTAAACCTAAACAAAAATAAATGTACACATTAACCACGAATCATACTTAACGTTTATGGGGACAATATTTTGACCTTCCATTTAATAAACTGTAAAATTCTTACATTATCTTTGTCATGTTTCATATTTCTGCTACTACTAGAACTTGTCTGACGTGGCTATTGGTTTTACACGCGGTGTCATTCGACGGCCACGAGATGACGCCATATAGGCTAATATTAGCTTTTCTGCATGCATGCACAGAGCATAAATGAAACCCTTACATCACAAAGGAGACGTCAAGTAATACTTGACTAATTTTAAAAAAATAAAAAAAATAAACTCATCTTTACCCGTTCTGATATAATTTATCTCAAGAGTTGATCTACGCATACCAATAGCTTCATGTGTGTGGGCTGTTTCCATGTAAATTGCACTCAAATTGAACATAGGTTTAAACAGACGATGAATGTTGTGTTGAGTGACAACTTCTCTGAAAGAACAATGCTTATCGTAACTTCGTACAGATTCCAGCATGTTTGGTTTTGCAATTTGCAACTTATTTTTTGCTTCAAGCTAACAGTCAATCCAAATAATTTGGTACTGTGCTGTGGTACTAGTTCAAACCACGCATTTTCACACAAGACACAGTCAGTGTGAGGTCTGTAGCTTACAATGGCCCGGAACAATGTTGATTTGGTGTTTGATAATTATATTATTATATTGTCATTATATTCTTGTTCAGAAGAAGAGCAGTGTTCTGCCTCTGCCACAAACAGATTAATGCAATCCATGTTAAATTTGTAACGTTGCAATGTTAAATCTTTTCTCACAGCACACAATAGTCATTTCTTGCGTGCTCGTACCAGAAGGAAAATGATAGTCCAATGGCCTTAAACTTTTTAAGAACAGAAGTGGGGTGAACATTCTTTTAGCAGTCATTTAATTATAATAACACACCAAATCAAAACTTTACATATTGTATTTAATAACGTTTTCCTTTTCAAAGTATTTTACTTCTTATTCTCGTAAAAAGAAACACTATTAAATACATTTATGTAAATTGTGATTAGCAGGATGCCAAAGTTTTGATTTGGTCCCAGTCTTACGTCATGTCCCGGTTTTCACACAATAGGACATGATCTCAGCCACAAACATTAAGCCCAGCAGTCTATTTGTTTTAGTCTTCATTAAGAAAGAAGCTCGTTGTAGCCATCCATTTATTTCACCTTGTACATATGTTTCCCCAATGCATTTTGAATGAACATTTTGAAGACAGTGGTCACTGAAGATTTTTACCGTAGACATAAAAAATATAAATGAAAAAGAGCGAGGTAGCCCCTACTCTCAGCTATCATCAACCAGAGAGGATGTTGACTCCACGGAGAACCTGAAGAAATCACTGTGCATAACAAATATTAAAACATAACCTAATTTATTCAATCACATTTCCCTTGTTTTTGAAAACTCCGGTCAAACTAACAAAAGAGAATATTGACAGCAACTGAGACAATGTCAAACCCACAACGTCTAACCCATGTATGCCAATTGCAGTGTATATGTGTCAAGTATACTCGTTAACATATCTAGATAGACGAACAAGGCAGGACTGAGCACAATCCTGCACACCATGAAATTTAAGAACAGATGCGTTTTAGTAACTGTCTGTAGGGGAAAAAAGAACATCAATATCAATATTAAAAATATCATCAAAACCCATTCACTACACGAGAGCCCGTGTACATTTCATGAGTCCCCATCAGGGTTTAAAGGAGGGAATCCCTTTATCTTTCCACCCTCACACTACTTTCCTTATGCAAAATTTATGTAGGTTCAACCAAAATACCTGAAATATAAGTAATATATTCTACTGTCCCCTTTCATACCTCAAAATTAGTGCATACATCATCACATATGTTGTAAAATTACACTGTATACTTGAACAGTAGTTCTCAAGTAGGGTATTAAAATAGGTGGCAAAGTAAAAACTGAAATGTTGACATTAGTTTTTTATTAATGTTATGAAATAACTTTGTGAAATTCATCATTGTGTGGCCCCAAGGCTACACTGGCGGCAGTACGTTGAGGGCCACTATTTAAAAATATACCGAAATATATTTCTATTTATTTTCGAGTGCAAATTTTCCAAAATACTGAGAAAAAAAGAAAAAAAAAGGTATTTGATTAGGGTTTAATTTTGCACTCCATAAAAGGCCAGATTCTTGTTCATCTCATGAGTACCTGTCGGACAGTGATTCGGTTTTAAAGACATTCATAAATATATAAATATAAATACTATTAAAAAACACGCGCACACACACACACACACACACACACAGTGGCAAGAGAAACAACAGAAATCCTCCAATCCTGTAATTTCACTCGAGTATAAATGCAGACGTGTATTGTGTCAGTGGATACAAGGCATGCCATGGGACGCTGTGAGATGCTGCAGAGGTATCAATCCTTGGCCTGCCTTTTATCTAGTGAATCTCACTTCCACACCTGCCTTGCCCTCGGTGTGGATGCAGATCAGAGATTAACAATGCTGCTTTCAGGAAGGCATCCCCAAAGCCTCCAATAAACAGAGGGAACAAAATATTCTGTTCAGAACATAGTCTACGCAGACGGTACTCGCCCACCCGCTTTCTCTTTCTCTCAAGCCATTTTTCATCTCCATGGTGAACGTATGTATCTGGGCTGTCGCTCTCAGCGCACCGTGGACAGGGACAAAAGAAACAGCGCTTCAATGGCACAGACCCAGGACTTAATTGGAGCCAATAATGATGGGTCAATGTGACGAAGGTCGTTAGAACCAGTACAGCTCTTTCCCTTTCTTGTGATGCTGGAGACCTAGGATATAAAAAAATAATAATATAAAAACACAATGGAGAGAAAAATGATGTTAACAACCTCTCGTTTCAAATCCGAACCCATCCTAACAAACATTAAGGCTGAAAATCGCCAATTAGGGCACCATGCTTTGAGCTGGTGCAAATCTCATACTGTTTTCTGAGACTTGTTTTTGAACATACTGTTGGTAAGTTAATGCATTTATTACAGGGGAGAAAGTGCATGCAAACTATAATAAGACAGTCTTAGGTGGTGAGTCTTAGGTAATCAGTTTTAAGTATGAGTACTAACATCAAGTCTAGCAACAACAATAATAACAAAGTTTGGCATAGGTGACAGATCTATTTACAGTTTGTATCGATGCTGGGGCAAATTTAATGGGCATGTACAACACATAATTGTCATGCTTCGTCTTATTATTATTCTAATTAGCCATTTAGGAATGATTTATGCAAATAAAAGAACTTTAAGCAAACGAGGTTCACACTGGAGTCCAATGTTACTTCCGGGTCATGTCATTGTTGCCAAAATAGAATACTTAAACAGGAGTCCCCGGGATGGCTCCTGTGGCTTACTACCGATTGGGGAATAGTTACCTGAGTCCATATTTAGAGCTAGAGTCTGAGCCACGTCACCAGGTGGCAGAAGGCCTGGCCAGGTAGATGTAGGGTCCAACTTGCTAACGTCATAGTGGCCAGGTAGGGTCTGCAGGTGTGCGGCCCGCATGGTGGGCATCAGCAGGGGCCCGTAGTGAGGCTCCAGTCCAGCAGGGCTGTAGAGTTCATGCAGAGGCCGTGGGTGGCCGTAGGCCTGGCTCTGGGCGTAGCCCCAAGAGTCAGATGGGTGTGGATGTGGGTGCGGCAAGCCTGGGTGCATGGCTGGAGAGTAAGGGTCCATGGAATAGTGACCACCCCCCTCGGAGTGGCTGCGGTTTGGAGTAGAGGGGTAGTTACTGTCCCAGAAGGAGGGTGGGAAACTGGGTCTGCTACTGGGGGACGGAACGTCTGTGGAGAGGAGCAGGAGAGGAAATGAGAGTGAGAGAGTGAGAAAGGGAGGAGAGACAGAGATAGAGTGAGAAAGGGAGGAGAGACAGAGAGAGAGTGAGAAAGAGAGGAGAGACAGAGTGAGTGAGAAAGGGAGGAGAGAGGGAGAGAGTGAGAGAGTGAGAAAGGGAGGAGAGACAGAGTGAGTGAGAAAGGGAGGAGAGACAGAGATAGAGTGAGAAAGGGAGGAGACAGAGAGAGAGAGTGAGAAAGGGAGGAGACAGAGAGAGAGAGTGAGAAAGGGAGGAGAGACAGAGAGAGAGTGAGAGAGTGAGAAAGGGAGGAGAGACAGAGATAGAGTGAGAAAGGGAGGAGAGACAGAGAGAGAGTGAGAAAGAGAGGAGAGACAGAGTGAGTGAGAAAGGGAGGAGAGAGGGAGAGAGTGAGAGAGTGAGAAAGGGAGGAGAGACAGAGTGAGTGAGAAAGGGAGGAGAGACAGAGATAGAGTGAGAAAGGGAGGAGACATAGAGAGAGTGAGAAAGGGAGGAGAGAGAGAGAGAGAGTGAGAGAGTGAGAAAGGGAGGAGAGACAGAGTGAGTGAGAAAGGGAGGAGAGACAGAGAGTGAGTGAGAAAGGGAGGAGAGACAGAGAGAGAGTGAGAAAGAGAGGAGACAGAGAGAGAGTGAGAAAGGGATGAGACAGAGAGAGAGTGAGAAAGGGAGGAGAGAGAGAGTGAGAAAGGGAGGAGACAGAGAGAGTGAGAGAGTGAGAAAGGGAGGAGAGACAGAGAGAGTGAGAAAGGGAGGAGAGACAGAGAGAGAGTGAGGGGAAGAGCACCTTTGGGGTAAAAAAGAAGAGGATGACTGGCAGCTACATGCGCTAACAGGAACAAAGCAGACCTAAGCAGTCCACATGGCAGACCAAATCACAGCTTTGTTCCCTCTAGGTAGAGATCACACGCACAGTGACCCACAGTGACTCAGCCAGATGCGGCCTTTAAGAGACACATGTTCCAGGCTCACCCTGCAAAAAAGGACAGAGGCACCATTTGATTCCACGGCCTCTTCCTCAACGGCCCTCTTTAATTTTTTCCAAGATTTGTTGTTGATTTAATCAGCTGGCTGCTTCTCTGTGCACGCCGGAGGCCGGACAAAGATCGCAGAGTGAGAATAGAGCCCTGTCGCTGGGGGCAGTGGAAACCTATATAAGGCAACAGCTTTGACCTGTGTGGCCGCGTGAGGTCGTGGTGTTCTAAATCACTTGTTGTGGTGACATCTCTCACTCTTGTGTCAGCGCTGAGCGGCAATGGCCTACCATTGCCGCCCCCGCCCCGGCGCCCCCGCGCCGGCGGCCCGGGCGGGGGGGGGGGGGGGGGGGGGGGGGCGGGGGGGGGGGGGGGGGGGGGGGGGGGGGGGGG
>JAOYSI010000013.1:1839794-1853455 GCA_025775065.1 Hiodon alosoides | reverse complement strand
GGTACGCCCCGAGGGGGAGTGGTTCTCCTCAGGCCTTCAGTGGTGCCGTTTTCAGTGGTGCCGTTTTCAGTGGTGCCTTTTGGCCTGCAGGGAAGAGCACTTTGGAGCTGAATGAACAATGCGATGTCTGGAACTATAGGTCACCAGCTGCTCTTCTACATGACACACAGACACTCGGCTATTTGACAGTCTATCATCCTTGTCCTGACTAAAACCCGATGCCTGATATAAACGGCCTACAGAGGCTGGTGTTTTCCGGTACATTTTTTCAGCTTGGCAGTGGTTTTCTGGTGATGTGATTTTGCAAAGCACACTTGGAGCACTGCCTCTCGGATGCACAAAGGGTGTTGTGGTGGCCAGTACCGATCTGTGAGGCCTGGCTTGGCTTGGCAGGCCTGCAGAGTCTCGGAAGCAGCTTTTTTCTGACCTCACAGTTCCCCTGCCAACGAAACGGTGGTGTAGAAAACGCAATGAGCTCACTCATCAGGTTTTTTAACAACATGGTCCAAGATTGCAGTGCGGAACGCGGTAAGTGAAAGGTTCGGTTTAGCTTTTGACAAAGGATTCAAAAACCTTGGTGCTTTATCTGACGAGAAAGCCGCATGCACTGGCAGCTTGCGCTGGAATCGGATCTTTTCACCTGGAAACGGTGAAGTCCCCGACTCAATGTAAAGCCTTGCAGTCAGGTGACCGTGGGTCACTGTATGTGAATAGTGATAAGATGCGTCTGCCCAGGTTTTCACACTGGCTGTCACACTTGATTGCTCTGCCTTAGTCCATTATTCAGCACACCGTGGGGAGGGGGGCGTGTTTGCTGAAATCCATCGGGGGTGGGACTTTTTTTGTTTTAAGGAGTTTCTGATAGGAGCATTGTCTGAGCCTCTCTCCCCCCATTGGCCCGCCAGTGCCTGCTGGAGCTGCAGAGGGAGGCGACCTTCCTGTGGACCTCGGAGCTGGAGAACGTGGCGACGCTGTGTTTCCGCGCCTTCCAGGGCTCCAACTACGACGTGCGGGTGGCGGTGTCCAGGCTGCTGGGCACCGTGCTGGCTGCAGCAGTCCAGCCCAGGCAGGCCACAGGTGGGGGATCTTTTTCATTTTGTGTCTGTCCGCTCTTGTTTTTCATCACCATGTATTGATTTCCCTTTTCCCAGAAGTGCAGTTTGACACTTGATTATTCTGCATTGTTGGTGCATCTTTGCACAAGGCCGAAATGTTGAAGTTGAAAGTCTAGCGCACAAATGACTTTAATGACGCAGTGTGGGAGCGTTAGCTGTGTTCCTGGCTTCACATGCAGCCTGTAGAGTGGGATGTAGTCTGGCCTTTAGTGTTTAAGGGTGTCTTTCTCTCCAAACCCTTTTTCTGCAGGGCCCAGGCAGAGCGCGAGGCGCTGCACCCTGGAGGACGTGATGGAGCTCCTGACAGCCGGCTTCCTGCGGGGCGGCGCTGGCTTCCTCAGGGCCAGCGGGGACATGCTGAAGGGGACCAGCTCAGTCAGCCGGGAGATCCGCGTCGGTGTCACGCAGGTGTGTGTCCGTCATCAACCCCCTCGCTGCCGCTAGTTTAGACTGGCTGTCGGTCAGAAGATATGGAGTGCGTGTTGGATGCTGTGTGATGGGTAAGAGGGGTAAAACAAGGGAACTGATTGGCTGGTGCTGCTGTTTCCTTTTTGGTTCTGAATGGGTGATTGGCTGAAAGCTCAGACATTGCACAGACATACCCCTTATCCTGTGCAGCCCCCCTCTGGGGTTCTGTCTCCGCCTACTTCCGTATCAGTTAGCCAATAGCTGCAGCGACGTTAGCTCTCCTTCCCTCCAGGCCTGTGTGGTGTTCGTCTCCTGCCTTGGCGGCGAGTGGCTGGAGGCCGTCTTCCCGGCCCTGCTGCCGCTGGTCCTGGAGCTGGCCGCACACCCCAGGGCCACGCAGACCCCGGGCGACGCCGCGTCCTGCCGCCGCTGCGTCTCCTTCGTCCTGCGAGCCACCGTCGGCTGCCTGCTGGGGGAGAAGGCCCAGGTGGCAGCCGCCAAGGAGATCTGCCTGGCCGTGGGCAAACACAAGAGGGCCATCGGTGACTGCCTGTCTCCGTCTTACCTCCCGTCTCTGCAAATGTCTTCATTTTACTGGGATGGCACGGGTGGTACAGTCAGTTTCATCGGCCTTCTGAATAATGTGTCAAATGTCTCTGAACCCCGGCCTCCGCAGACGCAGCCATCACCGACGGCAACGTGGAGACTCGGGCCTGCAGCGCGGATGCGGCAGCCGGCCAGCACGTACTGGTGTGTGCACTGCTGGAGCTGGGCAGCCTGATACAGGGCCTGGGCTCAGCTGCGGACGTCCTGCTGCAGGACGCTAGCGCAGGTGAGGGCCTTGGGAGACTGATCGGCTGGGGCGGAGGTGCCCCTTTTGGCCGTTACCGGATCGCTGACTGGGACCTGTGCTTTTCCAGCACACGGCGATGTCTGGTTTTTAGTTTGATGTCTTTTGGCTTTAAGCGTAAATGCATTGGTTGCTGGAATTAAATTAATTTCCTGGTTGTTTGTGCACATTGTAGTACTTGATCCTGGGGGGGCAGGGGGGGCTGCCCAGTGTTTGTGCACCAGGGGAAGATATGCCCTGTCATTTGCATGACTGAGGAGGTCCCGGCTCAGCTGGTCCCGGCTCAGATTTCCCCCCTTCTTCCTGTCCGAGCCTGTCTGCATCACCCTTGGCTGCTGTCCAGCCTGGCTCTCTAGTTCCAGGTTCCGAGATGTTTGTCATTGCCCCCGGATGGGAAATTTTGTTCTTAAGTTTAAAGAAACATTTTGTAAACGTGATGGAACCACGGACAATAAAATTGGTGGCAGGTATTATACTGCCCTATCGATCATTTTAATAATAATAATAAAAAAAAGTTTTTTGTAGAGCCTTGCATTTTGCATGGTAAGTCTTAGTGCTAAAAATGTAAATAAGTTTATACCAGAAAAGGATAAATTTATAATCAAAGTATAACTAATGGATAGATAAATCTGTCAGTTTAGTGTGCTGTTAGGCTCCATTGTGAGATATGTAAATTCAGCGGTATGCAAATCCCTGAATTTCATCAAAGGCAGCGCACTGGCAGGCAACGCCGGGAGTTCAAAGGGTGCTGGGAAGACGGACGCAGTGAAGGGTGTTTTTAACTCTGAGCTGCACTCCAGCCATCCCTGGCCTGCTGATGAAGTGCCTGCTGGGAACTGGAGGGGAGGAGAGAGACGGAGATGGATGGGGTGGTTGCGGAACGCCTGCTGACTCAGAGGCCTGCTGAAGTGGAAACATCCCTCCCGTGTTTTAATGTGGCTGACGCCAGGAGCGCAGAGTGAAGGATGGTGCTGGAGCCTCACGAAAGCGTCGCTCTAGGACTCTCTGTCCTGCCCGTCTCCCTCAAGTCACTCGGCAGTATTGATTTGTAAGAGTTGTAACCTGAAGGAGGGTAATAACCGGCGACTGCGGTGAATTTAATGTGTCGGAGAGGCACGCTGCGGCACCCTTTCTCCTTATTTTCTGGTGGGGCTCTAGTGCGTAGAAGAAATAGGGGATGGCAGTGAAAGATGGTGAATGTTCATGTTTCTGGAGTAGGCCCTTGTTTCCGTTGTATACATTAACTCGTCTCACGTGGTGACTCCCCGGTGCGCTTCGGTATTGGTGGCTAGTTTGGGACGTTGACCGTGATTGATCCGATTCGATCCGTTGAGTGCCGTTGGCTGCTAGGTGGGCGTGTCTGTGATAGTGGGAGTGTCTGTGAGTGGGCGTGTCTGTTAGAGTGGGCGAGTCTCAGCTGTGAGTAAATGCACAGGGGGTAGAAGGGGTGTGTTCTCTGGTGTCGGCGTCCGAAGTCCCGAGCCTGACACGGCACTGCCCCGCCTCCTCAGGGGCGCTGGACGCCATGACGTCGGTGCTGCTCCACCCCAGCGCGTCGGTGCGCCTGTCCGCCGCCTGGTGCCTGCGCTGTGTGGCCGTGGCACTGCCCGCCCAGGCCTCGCCCCTGCTGGACCGCTGTGCGGAGAGGCTCAACGCGCTGAAGTCCTGCCCGGAGGCGGTGGCCGGGTACAGCGCCGCCGTCGCCGCCCTGCTGGGCGCAGTGCAGCACTGCCCGCTGGGAATCCCTCACGCCAAGGGCAAGGTACGCACACGTGCATCCACTTTTAACTGAATTGCAGTCTTTGTAACGTGTCTATTTGTGATGCTGTGAGTGTCTGCCAAGCAAGGAAATAATGGGACAATCTCTGTTAGTCGTTCTGCCTCACATCATAACGTAGAAAAGAGGTCGAAGTGTGTGTTGTACCGAGGAGTGACGGCGTTGTCACGCAGGCCTCAGTCTCTGACATGTTCTGTGGCTGCTTGGTGCGGATTACAGCTGCCAACAGCCAGAGGCGGATCTGTATGCTGGTAAGATTAGGGTGGCTTGCGTGGGAGATTGCGTGCTGAAAAAGAACCACATCGAAAGCTCCCTTTCCCCCCCACACTGCTCCACTTCTTTAAACTACCAGACTGCATGCAGGGACCTTAAAGGAAGGAAGGATGTATGCTTTGAATGTGATCATATGGTAAGACTAAGGCGGTACTGTCACTCCGGTGGTACCTCTCTGTGTTACAGTATAACAGCAACATTTTCTAATGGGGCTCCCAGAGGGTGTGTGGTGGGCTGGCCGGGCCTTTGGTCTCAGTCCCTGATGGACCAGAATCCTGGCCAGCCCTGACCCGATCGCGCCCATCAGCTGCCTGCTGGCCTCTTCCTTAATTATTTATCGATCGGGAAGGGACGCCGTGCCCCACGGGGGCTTCTGTAACGGATAGCGCCCCATCAGCGCCAGCCGAGAGATGTGGGCAGGTGTTTGGCGTGATTTACAGTCCGACTCCCCCGCAGGCGGTCCTGGCCTTGGCGGAGGACCTTCTGCGCTCGGCCAACCAGAACAGCCGCATCTCCGCCCAGCGCACGCAGGGCGGCTGGCTGCTGCTAACGGCGCTGATGACCCTGGGTGAGTCTGTCCCATGGGGCGTCTCTGGTCCTTGGTCGTGAACTGAGAAATGCGCTCTGCAGGCTGATGTCAACAGCGGCTTGTGTGCTGCAGACGCTGTAAATTTCCAGCGTTAAAGGTGACGCACCCAGCACTGATGGGGTAACCGGTACGGCCGGCCTGGGTTTGCGTGACCATCGGAACCAGCTGTGCCAAATAAAAAGGCTGATGCTGGAGGTGCGAGTGAGATTCTGGGAAATCGGACTTCGGAGCCCCTTTGTCTCGCATTCGGTCTCTCCTTGGATCTGCTGAGCGGATGCTATTTGCACACCTCGCGTGTCAGTCACAGCTCGTGAGCATTCCATTGGTTCCCAGTCTGTGTGGTTTTAATGGGTGGGGTTTTAATGTCAAATGGCGTGCAGGGCCGGCCGTGGTGGAACTCCTCCTCCCCAGGATACTGCTGCTGTGGAAGTGCGCCTTCCCGCCATCCATCAAGGACCTGGACGGCGAGCGCAGCCGCGGAGACTCCTTCACCTGGCAGGTGGCGCTAGAGGGCCGGGCCGGAGCCCTCTGTGGTGAGCCCTCTGCCCTGAGGGGCCCTGGCTCCTCCCATAAGGACCCAGAGCATACACAAAATGCTGTATTTTAACTGAGAAAGATTTCCACTTTTAAAGCTTAACTTAGTCACATCACACGGACAGGATCAAGTCAGGCAGGGCTTCACAGTATGTGGTAAAATGATATACTTTCATGTTTTAAAATGTATTGTAATTGAGCTGTATATAGTGGACCGTATAGGATTGTATTTGTTTTCTTGGTTGTAATTGTGTGTTTTTGCTTTTCTCTCATGAGTCCTTCATGACCAGCTCTGTCACTGTTCTGTCCACAGCCATGAAGAGCTTCATGGTACACTGCAGAGATCTCGTGAATGATGAGGTCATAGGTCGTCTCCTCACGCCCTTGGCCTGCGCTGTTGCCCTGCTGGCCCAGTGAGTTGTGGGGGGGTGGGGGGGGTCAAGTGTCTCGCTCCTTTCCGTGACGGCGATCTGTAAGAGTCAGCTCAGAAACGGTAGACGTGTCTATGTATGTCCCATTTTGGCATGGTCTTCATTGGGTTATACAACTTTGTGCATTACTTTTGATCCCTAACCATCGTGACCCAAACACCTTATCGTCAAAGCGCTCTAACTTGTGTGTAGAACTCGGTCAAGTAATTATTTGACAGACAGCTTAGAATGATGCAGAAAGAATAATGACATGGGAAGCAGAGTTATCTACCATGCTTTTAAAAAAAGTGATTGCTGGAAGGGTTGAGTCATTTAAATAGGCAGGCCTAGTGACTTCCACGTAGAGCTCAGAAGGGTGAACTGCGGTGGTCTGGTGGTTAGCTACCTAGCGCAACTGAAACCAAAAGGAGCTACACGCTACGTGTTATTTATGTAGATCTGGTTTAATGCCACTTTGCTTAAAAACGAGATCTTTTAGGTGTCATCGTTCATTTTATATGTAACATTTATTTATGAACTAGCACGTTACGAAGCTCCCTCTTCCCTGATTGGGAAATGGTGCTTTGATTATTATTTGTTACAACGTTTTCCCCTCTCGCCCAATTCAAGGCTACCAGCTCTCATCCGGTCCTACGGCAACCCCATGAGAAACATCTCCATGATCTTCCGGCTCCGGCTCTATGACGTCTTGGCCCTTCTGCCCCCAAAGACTTACGAAGGTAAGGGCCTCACTGCTGGCCGTTCTGCGCCAGACACGGGTGACCCTGGGAGATGTGACGCAGGAAACCAGCCCTGAAAAGTTCAGAGTGGACTGAAGTCTGGGTGCGCGGCTTACTGAGACGGAAAGCGTCCATCTGCCTGCCCGGGCCTGAATCCTCGGGTGACCTCCATCCCCATCCCCATCCCAATCCCCTGTGTGTGCCTCTCCGTGGGCTTGGCATCTGTTTCACTTTTTCCAAACGGAATCCCTGGGGGAAACTGACTTGTCCTCCTGCCTACCTCTCACGGGGTGTAATCAGATGAGTTCCTGTTTGATGACCAATCGGAAGCCGTGTGAATTGAGAGAAAGGTGGTAAAACCTTTAGTGGACAGCTCAGGGCTCCCCGTGTCGGATTGTAACCAATCCAAATGAAGATGGGAGGTCGGTCCCTTGGCCTCTTGGTAATATGGGCCTTGTGATCTTTATAAATGTGTGTTTATCTCTCATTTTTTTCGGTTAGCGTTTAAGGTTGTCCAAGGAAAGTTTCAGCTGTGATCACTGTAGGTGCTGTTCAGTGTTTCCGGGCTGCTGGCGCTCGTGATGGTAATGAGGCCGTCTTCCCCCCCCCCATGTTTCCAGAGAGCTTTGGCACCCTGCTGAAGCAGCTGGTGAGTGACCTGACGGGGCCCGAGGCTTCGGCCTGCGCGGGGCCCGCCCTGCTGCTGCGGCCCCTCTGCCACGGGGCCGACGCCTGCCTGCTGGGCCCGGCAGCGCAGGACACCGACCACCGCTTCGTGGAGGAGCAGGTACCGGCCCGCGGCGGACGCGTTCGGACTGCTTGAACAAACCGTAGTGCTCTGGTCTTGGCGCTAATCCCGCTGCAGTGGTGCGATGAGAAATGAATCATTCTGACAAACTGCAGCGATGCAGAAATGCTCCTGCCTTGGCTGTTCCCTGGCGCTGAGCGAGCCAGTTACCGCGCGGGTGCGATTTCGCCTTGAGAGGGGGCGGAGGGGTGCGGACTGGGGAACCGCCCTGTGTGACGTCTGACTCGTGCCTCTCGCCGACAGCTGCAGCACGGGCCGGGCGTGGGGGCGGGCAGCCTGGAGTACGACCCCTCCTCCGTCTGCTGGAGGCCCCTGGACGTCCCCACACCTCCGCCCCCAGGGGCCTCCGTCAGCGCCGCCGCCGTCCAGCTGTTTGGCGTCATCTTCCCCCACCTCGGGGCCCCGCAGAGGTACCTGTGGCCGTCTACCCAGTTTCCGTAACTGTACAGGTTACATTAAATCATTTAGGGACAAACCCTTTGAGTATGCAGTCCACTGCACTGATCTGCATATCTTGGCCAATGCTAATCCTCGCGCATTCACTGGTTGGCACTCTGGTATAGAATAAAGCTCTCATTATGTACACACAGCTTTCGCTGGCCGCCACAGCACATGGCTTGTTCATATTTAGGAGAGTTGCGTAAAATGGCGGGGTTATGCCCCGGTCTTGTGTAACCCTAGGCTGGCCAATAGTGAGGAATTTTCATGGGCTGTTAATTTGTGCAGACTGTTAGCGCCACGCTGAGCGCTGCTCTGCTGTGTTTTCAGAGCCCAGACCCTGGAGCAGTTCTCTGAGGCTCTCAAGCAGCTGAAAGGGTCTCGACTGCAAACGGCACAGGTCCACACGGTGTCTGCCATCTGCTGCGCCCTGAGGGTGAGCACGTGTGGCTATTTCCTCTCTCCCTGTTTCACCCTCCTAACACTCTCTCCCTCCTTTTACCCTCTCTCTCTCCTTTCACCCTCCTAACCACCTCTCCCTCCTTTTACCCTCTCTCTCTCCTTTCACCCTCCTAACCCTCTCTCCCTCCTTTTACCCCCCTAACCCTCTCTCCTTTCACCCTCCTAACCCTCTCTCCCAGTTTCACCCTCCTAACCACCTCTCCCTCCTTACACTCCTGGTCACTTTGAACCAAGCCTGCTACATTCGAGGCTGCTTTTCCATGCAGTGTAAGCCGACAGCCCTTTCTCTCCCCGGCAGTGTCTGGGCTGGAGTCGGGCCGGGTCGTGCTCGGAGGAGGTGCGTAGGCCGGCTCTGGCGCTGCTGTCGGGTGCCCTGGAGAGCAGCAGTCCGCTGCTTCGCTGCGTGGCCGGCGAGGGCCTTGCCCGCCTGGTACAGGTCGCCAACGACTCCGCCTTCACCGTCTCCATAACGCAGATGAGCTTCGAAAAGTGGGTACCTGCACCTGCACATCTGGAGGGGGAGGGGGAGGGTTAGGGGTCACAGACATCCTAATTTAGGAGGGACGTCTCTGAGATGTTGCTCTTTTTCAGATGGCTTCTGTTAATCCAGGAAGTAAGAAAAATTAACCCGGAGTGGGTTCAGTGTGGGCGTGGCGGTTCCAAGCGGTGTAACCAGTGCGTTTCCATTACCAGGTTGAAGTCTGCCCGGGACGCGGTCTCCCGGACAGGCCACGCCCTGGCCCTGGGCACCCTGTACCGCTACCTGGGAGGGATCAGCTCCCCCCAGCATCTCAGTGCCTGCGTGGGCGTCCTCTTTACCCTGTCCCAGGACAGCACCTCTCCCGAGGTACAGGTAAGTGTCTCCGCCTCTCTCGTCTGCATCGGCTTCAGTAGTTTAGTCTGTGTTCCCGTCCTGTCGTCGCTGCACCACGCGAATCCCAGGCCAAGATGGCAGGGAGTGGGCACGTTAAGGTCGACCCCGTTGTACGTCTAAAAGGGCCGTCTGTGTCTGTGTCTGTGTCTGTGTCTGTGTCTGTGTCTGTGTCTGTGTCTGTGTCTGTGTCTGTGTCTGCCTTCGCTCCGACAGATGTGGGCCCTACACTCCCTCTCCCTGGTGATGGACCTGGCAGGGCCCATGTACCACAGCCACGTGGAGCCCACCTTCACCCTGGTGCTGCGGCTGCTACTGAGTGCGCCCCCTGTCCACGTGGAGGTGCACTACAGCCTGGGCCGCTGCCTCAACGCCCTCATTACCACTCTGGGGCCAGACCTGCAAGGTACGGGAAACCAAAAACCAAAGGAGAACTGTAGAACTGAAAGGTTACAGTGTTCGGAAAAGCCCAGGTGATGCCAGGTTCATTAGCAATACAATTTAACTGGATTAAATATTCACTTTAATGATACCGCTAGACTTTTAGTTGGCCTATGTTGAGAACCTGTTTCCATAGTGAATTGGAATGTTGACTGGAGAGTGAAGGATTGGACCTCCGTGTCCACTGGCTAGTACGCACAATTCCCTAACCTTGTTTGCTTTCCAAGTCGGGAATCCAGTATCTCCATAAACCCCCACACTGATGTTGAACATTTCTGAAGCGTCCTGCCTGACCCTCCTCCCTTTTCGCCCGCACAGGCGAGGGACCCTCGGTGCCTGCGCTCCGGACGTCCTGCCTGGTGGGGTGCGCGGTGATGCAGGACAGCCCCGACTGCCTGGTGCAGGCCCAGGCCATTTCCTGCCTGCAGCAGCTGCACATGTTTGCCCCTCGCCACGTCAACCTGGCTAGCCTGGTGCCCAGCCTCTGTGTGAGTGCCGGTTCCCTGCGGTCAAGGCCCGTTTTTTTTAACGATGAGCAGCTCCCCGACCCTTAGCCCAGATGTACCGTGTGCCTGTCACCTGCTCGTATTGCTCTTAGGCAAGCAGCCCTCTTCGCACTTTCTCTTTGGCCACTGGTTCTGCCTGTTTTTATTACTGCCACCCATTTTGTAGGGCAGAATTCTTCTTTCGTGGAAAAAGCCCAATACAATTTCAAGTGCATAATTATATCTAGTGTCCTCTAATTTTGCATTAGGTTAATGTGGATGGGTTTTTATTTATTTTTTTTTTTAAGTAAATAATGGAAAAACACTAATGGACACTTAAACTCGGTATACTTCTGCTTTTACTGCCAAATATTTATTTTAAAAATAAATTGGAATTGCCACACTCAGGGAGGGTAGTCTCCTGCAATCCTGGTTGCCTTGGAGCCACCTGTCTCTTTTCCACTCCACGCAGCCCACACAAGGGGTTCCGTGCTGATTGGCACGCCCCCTCGTGTCAGTGCCGAAAGGCTCAGGAAGCCCTGTCGATTCACCCCATCCCCGCCCCGGCAGGGGAATGCCAACCGTGCACCGCAGCTGTGCGCTCGCGGTCACATTCTGCTAATGGCCCCAGCTGCCTTCAAACCAGCTCAGAGGGCTCAGTCTGCGCTTGGGCAAGCGCCTTTACCTACTGAGCCACTTAGGAAGCTAATGGGTGATGTTGAACCTTTGAAGTGTTTTACCCTACCAGCTGCATAATGTCTTGAATAATAAGTAGGACTTGTCATAACTTATGGCCAATAATATCTTAAATGATACACATTTATGTGTTTATAAAAGCATAGACCCCGTCATATCCACCTATGTAGGTATATGTCAATAAACACAGTCTCTAGCCACTAAATAACCATATAGAAGCATTTATGCTAAAATACCAGCCTTTTAATTCAATACTAGCAATAAATCTTGCCAGCATTTACACAATTAATTTATCGATTGCACTGGGCTGCTTTGCCGAATGCAGACTAAAGCGAAATAACTGACGAATGGCCTCATTGTTTGCCTATATAAATAATTGGGTACTTTTTGGACACTTTGATTGTAATTCTGTGGGAACACAAACATGGGGGAGGGATCTGCACGCTCTCCCCAGACTCCCTCCTTGGGTGTGTCGCATTATTGGGCTGAATTTGAGTCGGGGAAATGCTGGTGTGCCTGCTGCTGTTGGCGTGAGATCGCCTCTCTCTCTCTCTCTCTCCATCCTTCTCCCCCTCTCCGGTGACACACCTGTCTTTTGCTCTCTCTCTCTCTCTCTCTCGCGCAGGAGATCTTGTTGGAATATTCTGTTTTGGTAGGTCCTCCCTGTGCAGGTTGGCGGCGTGAAGCTTTCTCCCTCGCATCTGCTCCCTGTTTTCATCTTTCGGTTTTGTTTTTCTCCTCCTCCATCCACTAACCACAGGCTGGCATCCAAACTGAGCATGAGCAGATTCCTCTACAACTCGCATGCACCTGGGGTAGTGCCAAGGTTTGGTTTTGTGCCACGGTGAGAATGTTCTGAAGCTTGTTTAAAGGGCTGCGGTGTTCTGGAAGCCTGGAGCAGTCCTAACTTGAGATCCAAAACCGTTCCAGTTTTCCCAGTGTTTCCCATCGTAACAGATCTTGATGTTTCTACTGCCCGAGTACACTGCGGGTTAGCCCCATAAGAAGGACGACCGCTTCATTTTTCACAAGAATCGAGGTCTGTCCCTTTTCGTCAGTACCTATTAGTTTTGTAGTGTTTTTTTATTTTATTTATTTTTTTAAAATGTATTATTTGAATATACCGGCAGGGATTCTGAATGATGTGGTCACACACATTTCTTTAATACAAATCAGCCTAGGTGAAATGTGATACTAGGTGACATTTCTTTAACCAAGCCTTAACATTACCCCTGTTTGTCTTGTCCCTCCCGGCTGCGACGTCCGCTGTACTCCTTCCAGTTTTGTCCTGCAGGAGTCATGCAGTCTTGGCGATCAATGCGGCATTTGTCCCATGGAGCCAAGAGTGCTTTAATATGATGTTTTCTGGCTTATGGTTTGTGCCTTTGCCTGTCTCCACTCATTTGTTCGGCTGCGTGTGTTTTATTTATTTTTACCAAAGGTTTGTTATGCAACAGTTTGTTTAACCTGGGGCTTTAACACCGAGCGCTGTTGACGAGCCTGCCCGTTTCCAACATCGTCATTATCTTTACTAAGCAGTTCACTCGCATGTGGGGTTTTCTTGTGGAGCGTCATCCCTCAGTGTGGTGAGATGTTGTGTTTTAGCACTGGTTTCCTTTTGTTAAGTAAGTTCAATGTTAATAACTTCGCAGGATACCAAAACCGCCGGTGTTGTGTCGTTTGGTGAAGCGCTGCCCTAAAGCCGGTCAGCACGACTCATCCCTTTTCATGTTCGGTCAGAACAGAACAGAACCGAGCGCGAGCAGGTTTTCTTCTGAATCTTTTGACGGAAAGGACAGTCGCCAGCGTTCTCTTCTGCAGCGTTTTCATTTCAAAGTGCCGTGTGTGGCGATTGGGCTGAGCCGTGTGTGGCGATTGGGCTGAGCCGTGTGTGGCGATTGGGCTGAGCCGTGTGTGTCGATTGGCTGAGCCGTGTGTGTCGATTGGGCTGAGCCGTGTCCGATTGGCTGAGGGTGCACCGCTTGAGGAGAACCTCTGGCTGTGTTCCTGTGTGCCCAGGCCAACCTGTGCAGCTCCTACCTCTCTCTGCGGAGGGCGGTGGTGGCGTGCTTGCGGCAGCTGGCCCAGCGGGAGGCGGCGGAGGTGTGTGAGCATGCGGTGGCCCTGGTCAAGGAGCTCCAACGTCGGGACAATACGCTGCTGGGTGAGGGGGACGGGGGTCAGAATGCAAAAAAAGAACAGTATAAACTTGAATGTTGTCTATCAGGAATATGAAGGTTCCTCTTCCCTTTTGCTGATAAAATGTCAAGTGCTGACGTTGTCCCCAGATGTTACCATCAAGGAGATGGGCCTGGAGGGGGCGCTGTTCTGCCTGCTGGACCGGGAGTGGGACCCACAGCTGTGCCAGGACATCAGGCAGACGCTGGGCCATATGCTGAGCTCCGTCGCCGTGGGGAAGCTGTCTCATTGGCTGAAGCTCTGCAAGGACGTGCTGTCCGCGTCTGCCGGTGGGTGTGTCCCCCGGGACCTCCAGCAGCTCCGCCGAGGGCGCACGTTTTACTAAAGGGACGCGAAGACGGCGGTTTTGTGCTCAGAACGTCACTTCAGTCAAGCCGGAAGCAAGGCTTTTGTCAAATCCATCGAGAACGTTCCAACGAGCGTTGTTTTATCCTGCCCCACTCACCAGCTGGTGGTGGCATTTCAGGGCGAGGCCTGCAGTGCGGTTAAGGCCTGCAGTGCGGTTAAGGCCTGCAGTGCGGTTAAGGCCTGCAGTGCGGTTAAGGCCTGCAGTGCGGTTAAGGCC
>JAOYSI010000013.1:1824995-1839694 GCA_025775065.1 Hiodon alosoides | reverse complement strand
TGTGCGGTCCTCACCTAGCTGGCACGGTGGACTGGAGAACCGGAATTCACTCACGCGGCCTTTTACCATATTAGGGAGGAAGTGGAATAGTCGGCCTTCCGGGCTACCGACCCCCACCCCCACAACGCTGCACGGAGGGGATGAAAACAGAAAGGAAACCTCATTAACGGAACAAATAAACTCTCATAAGCGCCCCCTGATTTTACATCTTATCCCTTTTATCTCCCTGCGCCAGGAAGCAAGCTTTTGTCTCGTCTTTTTACCCCCTTCTATTTCACAGCTCCCTCGGTCCAGGTGCGAGGGGGCTGTCATTTTCGGCAGCTGCGTGTGCCTGGAGGAGCTGACGCCCGCTGACCCACGGGCAGAGCAGCCTATTGGCTGAGTAATGGGGGGCGGGGCCACGTGGCGATGTCCATAAATGATGGCATCATGATATGATATCCAGCCTCCTTTATTAAGCCTCATCAAGCCTCTGTTATTAAATGGACCCAAGGTGTTTGCCTGGCCAAAAAAAATGCAGACCAGGCTTTTCTTTAATTGGTCCCTATAAGGCAAGTGCCAAGTTACTGTATTTCCTTATTTTCCTTCATTTACCAAGGCTTTAACATTAAGTCCAGTTGTACCAGGGGTAGGAAATCTCGGTTCCTTAAAGGCTACATTCTGAACACGCTGCATTTGCTAGTTTCCGCTTATTAAAATAAGTCGCCTTGCCTGGGCTGTGGAATGCAGAGATGTAGACTGAATTATTACCTGCTCCACCAGACTTTGCCAAGGCTGCCCCCGTGGAGACCAACCAGGAGGAGGAGGATGGGGAGAGGGCGGATGACGACTCCATCTTCACCTCCAAGCCGGAGTCCAACAGCCCCTTCAACAACCCCCGCTGTTCTACGCGGGTCTTCGCCGCCGAGTGCGTGTGCCGCATCATTGGCCTGTGCGAGAGCGGGGACCCGGCCCATTTCGACATGGCCCTGGCCCAGGAGCGCCGCCTGCACGACTCGACCGGTGAGCGGAGCCGACCCACTCCAGCCGCGGGCCCAGCTCGATACTCATTACTGAACACAGTGCAGCAGCGTTGTCCCAGACTACAGACCACAGGGTCCAGGGCACTGACACCTTCACTGCATGCGGCTCATTCCAGGTCCAGTCTCGGGTTCGCTCGGGGTGAATGTTGTCGCCTCCCCACCGTTTAACCAACCGGGTCTCTCTTCCCCCCCCCCCCCCCCAGCAGACTTCCTCGTGCTGCACCTTGCCGACCTGATCCGCATGGCGTTCATGGCCGCCACGGACCACAGCAAGGAGCTGAGGACGTCGGGCCTCCAGACCCTGCTGGTCATAATCCGCCGGTTCGCCGCCGTCTCCGAGCCCGAGTTCCCGGGCCACGTCATCCTGGAGCAGTACCAGGCCAATGTGAGCCCCCGCCGGACCTTTCCTCCGCCAGGGACCCCTTCGCAGTCGTGCCACAGAGCCATTACGCTCGACATCCGGTAGTCGGGTGCCTTGGATGTTAAACTTAGTAGAGCAGAACGCCCCAGGAAATAGAAGGTTTACATTCTTTCTCAAAATCCGTTAGATCTTGCTTTTAAAAGATAAGAATAAAAAGTAGGTCAGTTTTTTCTTTTCCTTCTTCTTCCCCCCCAGTCCTTAAGCAGAGCTTTCGTACCAAGCAACTACACAGCGTGGGTTGTAGTTGTGGAACAGTAGGGTTCCCTCTGGGACGCTGACCTCCAGCTTCATAACAACAACAGGCAGAGTCCTGACTCTCTCTGTCCTGCAGGTGGGAGCCGCCCTAAGACCCGCCTTCACTGTGGACACACCCCCCGATGTCACAGCCAAAGCCTGCCAGGTACAGACATGGATTTATAACGCTCTGGATAAGAAGCGCGGTGTGTGTGTCTGAGAGAACCTGTCGCTCGACCAGCCCGTTGAGGTGACCCTGTGGTTTTGGTCCCCATCGCTTCTGCAGGTGTGCAGCGCCTGGATCGGCAGTGGCGTAGTCAGCGACCTGGGGGACCTGCGGCGCGTGCACCACCTCTTGACCTCCTCTCTGCTCAAAGTGCAAGCGGGGAAGGAGGTGCCCAGTCAGCTGTACAACGAGAGCACCTGCACCATGGAGGCCCTGGCTGTGCTGAAGGCCTGGGCTGAGGTGAGGGCCCTCCACCGCCTGCAGTCTGTGCGTCAATCTGCGCCACAATGCTTCACTGTGCATAGTAACTACTCCACCTGTAGATGGCGGCGTGTCTTTTTGTCTTAGCAGTCCAATGCTGGCCGTAGCGAGAGATTTAGCATGCAAGTACTTGGGGGATGGATTAAGGTTATAGGGTACTGTTTTCATCGTTTCTGTTTTTATATTATAAATGTATTGTGCCCGTTGCCTCAGGTGTACATTGTGGCGGTGCAGAGCCCTAATTGTGACAGGCCTCTGGGACCCGAGGGCTCGGGCACAGCGGAGGAGGGTGTGGGGCCGGGCTCCGGGGGAGACGGGCTCCTGAGGCTGGTGCAGGCCGACCTGGCCACGCTGAGCCGGCTGTGGCTGTTGGTGCTACAGGACCACGCCCTGCTCACGCTTCCGGCGGAATACTCTGATCAGCTCCCCGCTGCCGGTGAGAACCCCGGTCGTGTACGTGTGACCACACCACCCCCGTCTGTATGGGTGGGTCTTCACGGGCCGACGCGGTCTCCTGTGGTTTCAGGGGGTGCGTTCTACACCGCCGAGACTGTGGAGAACGCCCGGCCCCACTACTGCGCTGCTTGGGCGCCCATTCTCCACGCCACCGCCCTCTGGCTGAATGGCACCGGCTTCATCGTGGTGGACGAGGGCCCTGCCAACCTCTCCCGACCCGTCACCCCGACCACCATGGGCCAGTCCGCCTCACGGGCCAGCATCAAGTCACCCGAGGACGTCAACACCGACCGCCTCCACCTCATCCTGGGTGAGGACTTCTCTGTTTCTCGCGTCTCGCTACTTGCTTTCCCAGAGAGAGCTTTGTTTTGTGGACACCCGTTATGCCGTCCCTCACGAGGCCTGTTCACGTGAACACCCGCTCTCCAGGCATCGGGGTGGAGTTCCTGTGCTCGCCTCACCCAGACGCCCAGAC
Organism: Hiodon alosoides; assembly: GCA_025775065.1. Taxonomy (NCBI): domain Eukaryota; kingdom Metazoa; phylum Chordata; class Actinopteri; order Hiodontiformes; family Hiodontidae; genus Hiodon; species Hiodon alosoides. Next base: position 1,836,599 of record JAOYSI010000013.1, on the reverse strand, counting down.
GGAAAACATCACCTCCTGCCTCCACGCCCTGCAGGCCCTGCTTGACGTCCCCTGGCCCCGGTCCAAAATCGGGAATGATCAGGTATGCGTCGCCTGACTGAGCTGTGGTACTTCCACGTGTTGTCACATGACCGTTCTTCACATTTGGAGTAGTGGTGTTTTGAGGCTCCTCTCGGGCTTGCATTTGCTACCAATTAGGAGCTCTCACAGGAGCTGTGTTCGTCGGTTCTTCACAAAGCCCCTCGCTCTTCAGCTTCTGGAACTTTCCCTGCCGACGTGTTTCAAGTCCTGTACTTGCGGCGGTAGTTTTTTGTTGCTAAGGCCCGAGATACCCCTTCGGTCTCGACTCCCTCCCAACCCTTTGGTCTCTGATCCGAGGTCAGCATGCGAACACGTTCTGTGAGCTCACGTCACGCGTGACTGCGGACGGAAGTAGCTACGGACGAGTGTGTTTAAATGCCAGTGCTGCCTCCTGTAGGCGCTGAGCGTGGAGCTCCTGAGCGTGCTCCACAGACTGATCGTGACTCGGGAGTCCCCCAAGATCCAGCTCGCTGTGCTGGAGTTGGTCAGACAGGTGGTGTGTGCAGCCCAGGAGCACGTGAGGGAGAAGCGCCACAGTGCTGAGGGTGAGCTGGGGGGGCGGGGCTGGTGGTCAGGGGGCGGGGCTTCTGGCTCCTTTACGTGTTTTGCTCTGTATCAAGCAATTTGGGATCGTTGGAGTAGGTATTTTTTGTTGTTTTTAGTGTAGTTTATAATTTAGTGTAGTCTTTACATATCTGGCGTTGAGGTACTTTACATTAGTGAGATTAGTCAGTTATTTTATTGCGGTTTATTATGGTGTTCTAAGTTGTTTGGAAAATATAGAGGGGGCGTGCAGATTCCTCTCTGTCGTCGTGGGTGCGTTATCTTTCTGCGCTTCCTGGCGGTGACGCTCTGTCCCCCTCTGCGTCTGCAGTGGACGACGGAGCGGCGGAGAAGGAGAACCTGCCCGAGTTCGGGGAAGGCCGGGACACGGGGGGGCTGGTGCCGGGGAAGTCGCTGGTGTTCGGGGCCCTGGAGCTGTGCCTGTGCGTCCTGGTGCGCAAGCTGCCCCGACTCAGCCCCAGGCTGGCCGGCGGCCCTGCGGCGCAAGGAGGATGGCCCCAGCCCCAGCCCATGCGCGAGAGCGACTTCCGCTCGCTGTCTGTGGCGCTGGCCATCCTGTCCGACCTCCCGTCCACGTGCTCCCCGGAAGGTGAGTCTGAGGCTCAGTCCACAGCTCGTTTACTCGTTACGGTTTTTTTAAAATCAATGTCGTTATCGTTGGGCTATCCTGGTTCAGTTCCTTGCCCTGGCCTTTCCCCACAGGCAGCGTGTCCATCTTGCCCACCGTGCTGTACCTGCTGCTGGGCGTCCTGCGGGAGTGTGTGGAGCAGCCTCCGGGCTCCCTGCCTGCCCGGGCGGCCTCCTCGGTGCTGCAGGCCCTGCGCACGGTGCTGGCGTCCCCCATGGCCCGCGTGGAGAAGAGCCACGGCGCCTGGACCCACCTGCTACGCTGCGCTTTCCACACGCTTCTGGACTGCTGGGATACTGGTACTGGAACACTCCCAACAAAATGAGTGTCGATCTAAAGGTCTAGAGTGTCTTTGTTACCAGACAGGCGCTCAGACGACGACAAACTTTAATCTTAAAATATTCTTTAAAACTAAAGCTGCAGAAAAACCTGTTTATTTTTCTTTGCACAATGGTGGAAGAACCCTGAAGGGCTGGTGTGACGTGTGTGTCCCTCCCTCCCCCCTCCACCCTTCCCAGAGGAAATTGGGTCAGGCGAGATGGAGGTCACCCTGCTGACGGCCCTCACCATCTTCCTGTTGTCAGCGGGCCCTGAGGTGGTCACCCTGCAGCCCCTGCTGACGCGTTGCGTGGCCAGATTCAGAGCCTGTCTGGAGTCCAAGGACCCTGTGGTGAGCCCCCACCCCCCAACAGTCTGCTCTCGCGTCAGGGAGCGGAGGTTCTCTCAGATCCAGAAAGCGCAGGGCTACTCCCTCAGCGGTTATAACGACAATCATTGTGTATGCAATGAGTCAACACTTATTTTTTTAACACAATCTGATAATGGCTGTACAGAAATCAACAGGAACAATAGTGATTCTGCGCAATCTAGAGGTAGAATTGTGTGTGAAGCAGAAAGGGTACTTTGAGTTCTTTTGTTCTACAATATGAAGTATAGTATTGTAAAACCAGTCATGATAAGTTGCCTCACTGTCAATTGTGGTAGTTGGCTTGTGCGTCAGACGGAAAAACTAAATCCGTTTATAAATCCGCTAATAATCCTGTCTCTGTGTCGGCATCCAGCGTGACTTGTTTAACGCCTGTGTCACACTGGGCGGGTTCTTCCGCTTTACCCAGGTCCTGGGCCAGACCTACCAGTTGCTCCTCACGGTGTTCCAAAGCCCCGCGGCGGAAGTGTCGGTGCCCTTCATCCGGGCGCTGGGCGGGCCGCTGCTGGGGCACCTGCAGGGCGTTGAGAAGAGGAGGCCCCAGAGCGCCGAGGAGCTGCAGGCTGTACAGGAAGGCGTCAGGGCACTGGAGTCCCTGGTGTTGGCCGCCGAGGAAGAACACCGTGAGTGCAAAGGGCGCTAGTCCGTCCGGCGCTGTGCGTAATGCAGTGCAATCCCGTTGTAACGACTTTGGCGTCCCGTGTGTCCTCTTCAGGTCCGCAGCTGGTGGCCATCCTGCTGCCTATCCTCATTTCCTTTCTGCTGGACGAGAACGCGCTCTCCTCTGCCTCGCCGCCCGCTCGCGCCCTGCACGAGTCGGCCCTGAGGGACCTGATGCGCGTGGGTCCCCAGCACTCCTCCGTCTTCAAGGACCTCATGGCCTCGTCCCCGTCCATGAGGGCGCGGCTGGAGGCCGCCGTCAAGGGCAACCAGGAGAGCGTGAAGGCCAAGTCGGTCGCTAGCCAGCCCCGCAGCAAGAACTCTCCCAGCATCCAGCTTAAGACCAACTTCCTGTGAGCCGCACATCAGAAAAAGTGGCCTTTGGAGTTAGGGTCGAGTACCCTCGAACAAACTGCAGGATTACAACCGTTTCACTGTCTGAGCAGTAACACTAAAGAGCAAAAGAATGTTTAACTTTCATAATCCTAATAAATGGGTCAAAAATGACCTATCCTTGCTTGTGTTTTAGTACTGGTTAGCAATAAAAAATGTTGGCAATTTTTTGGTTTGTCGTTCGCATCAAACCTGTGAGGGGCTTCCATATATGTGGGCCTGAAGACTCCCACTTAGCTTTGATTATTTCAAGCTGAGACCCTCCACCAAAGTGCAGAGGTCGGGGCGCTCTGGGACCGTAGGGTCCTTATTCAGACCCTCCCCTCAACTAGTCAGGTCCTGAAACACAGAGGCAATGTCTATAAGGGCAAACGCACAATAAGAGTCTATGATCAAAGTCTGTTTTTCATGCCCAGATGAAAACGTTCAACCCCTAAATGAATTGGAAAAAGAGAACCTGTCCGTTTACGTTGTCAGACCCGCGATGATCTAATGTTTCCCTGGCTGGTGTTAACAAGTGATGGAAATGTTGCATGCAGAATGAACAGCAGTCTGTCTCCTGCGCTTCACGATTCACTTTATCTCAGATTTTTCCCAGAAATGGCCCTTGCAATTGCTGCCCTAGTTTAGTCATGGTTTCAAGAAAACTTCTTGCTTCATACATTTTTTTTTTTTTTTTTTTTTAATTGCCGCGCAGTTTTATTGTTGTTTTGTACATTGGGAGTTCTATGGTGTTAATAAGCATGTAATCCACTTTAAACATTGCTACACCCCCCCCCCCCCCTCCAGTCCCTTTTTAGTTTGTAGTTACTTTGAGAATTGTGGTCTTAAATTCTGATCACTGTGTTTCAAAATGAACAAAAATAAATTGTTGCCAGCAGATGGTATTGTAAGAATTATATTCTAATGGGAATGATGTATTATGGATATAGTCCGTTTTAAATGATGTCATTATCTAACCAAATGGTAACAAGGTGAGTTTTTTGCCCGTAGTGTTATTTTGGTAGAAAAGCAGGTTTAAGAGGAGGCCATCATAATGTTCTGTTGACCACCTTTGTTTTTCAGCTCTTAAGCACTTTGATTGCTGTGAGATTGTGAAAATATGACAGTATTTGTAAACTGAACATGTATTTTGTACAGAACACTGTAAATTGTACAGATTAACAGTTGGAGCTGAATTTTAACACGTTTTGTTATCTAATGTATGTGAAAAAATAAAGCATTTTTTTTTTCCAGTGCTGAAGTTTCCTGTGCTTGCACTGATGATGCTTATGTAATTAAGCTGAGTCACAGCGTGTGTAATTAAGTTACTGTCTCAGAGGTGTGTTGGGTGCGATTTCCATTGTTTTTAATTTTGCATGCAATCTACATTTTCATTAAATATCTTTTGTGAATAGTTCCAACAGATGCAGACGAGTTCAGTGTATGTTAGAATTACAGAACATATACTTTTCAAGCCCACCTGTTCTGCGACAGCAGTCTGGTTCAAAACGATGCTTAATTTGATGTGACCTGATGCAAAATAGAAATAGAAATGGAAACATCCATTATATTTTGTATGTTAGGCACAGCAATGGGTAAGTCGCCTCATACAGTTTGCACTGTTACAATCGGTCTACATAAGCACCAAGGAGACATCGTAAAGATGCAATAAGGGGGAAGTATAGTGGATGGGGGCTTGTATTTATGGCCATCGTAAAGGTAGAAATCCCAGGAAGGACATGCGTGCGTTGCACTTCAAGAAGTTAATTTAGCCCAATTGTTCACCCAGCCCTATGAATGAGTAAAATTATGGTATAGGAAATTCAATGTAATTGGCTAAAAAACGAAATACTAAGAACACATATTTCTGCAGTGTATAAATTCGGACAAATAATAATTGGCTTTAACACGGGATGCTCTAATTAATTAACTAATTAAATGCCAATGAACGCAAGTATTACAGAACACAGTCAGTAAGATGTAAATCCCCAATGAATAGACAGGCTATCTTGAAAGAACAGTTTTTACTCTGTGGTCCTTGCTAGCGTTTTGGAAGAGTTGGGATATTTAATCAGCTACTGAAATTAATGAACAGCAGCCTTAAATATGGTGCTACCGTTGACGAATGCATTAAAATTAAATTCTCATTAAAAATAGTTTCAAGATGAACATGTTTATTTTGTAAATCATGAGAATAATCAGAACTTTAAAAATAAGAACGAAAAATTAACTTTTATTATAAGATGCTATTATAAGGCTAAATCTATCCTGGAGTGAACCATTATCAGGCCAATTCTATTTACTAGTTGATATTAAAGAGAGATAGCTAGATATATCAACAACAATTAAATAAATCTGGTGTGGATAGCATCAAGCGCTGTCTTCTGTAACAAAAGCTAACATCCTCATATGTCTCGGTGTAATTTTCTCTAAAAGCTAGTTGGCACAAAAAAAAAAAAAAATCACGCACGACTAGGTACTTTTGTTGAACACTTTAAATACACTACCATGGGTTTTTTGGCGCCCCCTAACATATGCGCAGTGTAGTTCGTATGAGAATACAGTAGGGACGCTGTGTGGGCCTTAGCCTCGTGATGCAGACGACGGGGAACGGCAGATCAGTTCCCCTCGACAGCTCTCCATTTCGCCTGGAACAATTCGTCGTGTTCTTGTTCACTTTGACCTTTACGCGAATTAGTGAAGGGCAATGAAGTAGTATTTATTTTCCGTTAGCTTATTGTTTAATTTGCGTTTTATCCGCCTGTACATATATTGTTTTTCTTCTCTTCATCTGCCAAAAGACGGTGAGTGTGTCTGGGAAGGTTCAGAGACAACGCAGGTTTCCTGCGTCGTACTGCTGATGGAACTGTTGAGGCCTTCGGCTGTCCTGTAACTTTAGCCGCGCGGTTTAGATGCAAGTATCGGGCCATTTTTAGAGGCAACATCATGATACCCATTTTAACTGGTTGTATTAATTCGTGTAACCGACCACTATTATTACAATCAAGAATATTATTTTATAATTGTCGAAATAATGCGGTCGTTACTGGGGTAGCAGACATTACGTTTGCTAAATAACTTGGCTAGCTACTCGTCAGCAATATAGCTGTCCGCGGTAGACGTTTAGTTTTTTCGGACGATTATGTAGTTGAGATAATACTCAGAAATTCATTTTGTTGTTTATAATCGGTTAAAATGTGAATAAAATCGAGTCAAAACTACCCAGTTGGCTTAAAAAGTATGGCAGCCAGCTAAAACTGTAACAAAGTAATGAGTTATTTATATATGTTTTTGTCCGTAGTCTTGTTCCCACGAAGTAATTGTATTTCTTTTTTAATATACGCGTATGTTAACCTTTTCTTTTCGCGTCCATGGCCACGCTCACAAGTACGTAGGCTACCAACTAATTATCTAGCCTGCTAGTTTACAAACAGGACGTCCATGTTTGAATACTGTTATTTAGTTTTTTCTTGCGTAATGAAACGGTACACATCAGGGGTCATCGAGGTGTATGTCCACTTAAGTGGATAGCGATATTGGGCAATCCTTTTGTTTGAAAATATAAGTTGTCCATGTTGTGGTAAACTAGTCAGTTATTTGTGTTGGGGGGGGAATCGAGTTGTATGTTAACCAAAGTAAATATTAGGTTGCGTCCCCCACCCCCCCAAAAAGTTACTTGTTTACGCAGATCTACCTGTGATATGCGATACAGTTGCGGTTATGGTATTGCAATATAACCGAAATCGTTTTGCTAGCAATTTACAAAACTCTATAATAACGTTTAACCTGAGCGAACTGAAACGCCTTTCAGCTTCCCTTTGTGCGTGCATGTTAATCCATAGTGCTATTACGGTCAGAATGGTGGCATTGCTTTAATTGCAAAACGCGATTTTCAGGCGTAACTGCTCCCTCGTTTTCGTTAGGAAACGTTTTTCATCGGGACTTGCGAACATCCAATTAAATAGTAGGTTGTTACTTAAGAAAACAAGCAGTCACCAGTGAAGATGAATATCGTCGTGCCAGTCTGCCTTTAATCAAGGGGATTGGCTTTGTCAGCCGAGACTGGAAATTGTTTGGAGTGATACTTAGACTAGCAAACGCACGATCCGTCCAGTTTCATTATCCTAGGGGTCTTTGTATATATGACAGGTGAACGAGTAAAGATTTAGGATTGGAAATTAGCTGGTTAAAAAATGAGTTATAGATGGACCTGTTCGATGTTTCACTTGTATGGATTGTAGGCGCTTTTACTAGATGGTAGTATAGCTTTATTTTTTACTGTTTCCAGAATTTTGCTTTAGTGGTTTGTTGACCTCTTTAAACAGAACTTGGCTGATGTGACTGTCTAGCTAGGTAAGGATCAGGACTCTATAGACAATGTGATGCAGTTAAATAAACAAATGTTTCAAATGTAATGTAAGCTCTTGTTCAAAATTGCCTGATTTAGCTCAAAATGTGAGATTTTAGTATGTGTACTCTTAACGTTTCTGTTAAATATGTCTGTCCAAAATAAGGTCTTTTTTAATCTTGTACTAAGTAAGTATAGGGGACCACTCCAATGCCAATATTGCAATGCTTTCTCATTCTACATAAGGAAAGACAGTGATGTTAAATGTTTTCAATCTTGATGCTGCAGCGACTTGATAGTTTTAGTATTTGTAAATTGCTCTTGTTAGATGTCACACTTAATGACAGCTTGAATTTCAGTTTCCAATATCTGGAGTTGTGGTTTTGGATGCCCTGGAATTGCAAATTATTTTTGATTTCTCCCTAATTTGAAATTTCCAATTGTGCTAATGCACCTTGGCTCATCACTACAAATCCTACCAAAATACATGACGATGATGAGGTCTCCTCTAACCCGGTGGCCATCAAGCCACCCATATTTTACTCATACTGCACACTGAAAACCCAATTTCTACATTTAAACTCAGTATCGGTTAAGCACATAATGTCTCACTGAAAGAAGGGTTTTTGTAGTTTATAGCAAAAGCAGAACACTAATTTTTCTTCATTGCTTTTAAAATGTTAAGTGGAATGGTAGTTTGCTTATCTGGCACCCATTATGTAACTCGGTTTGCTATTCTAGCGAAGTGGCTTGACTTGTTGATGAAGATGTGCCGATTTACCACATTAAATATAATTGATGCTAGCTGTTGCTATATTTGACACTTGACATTCACTGTGTAGCAAAACCAAATAAAACCTCTCTGTTCAGTTAGTGATGTTAAACCAGCCACATCCAGCCCTTTTAAATAACCTTTTTCTTGTAATAGTGCAGCAAGCTGAAATCCATCTTGTTATTCTGTATGTCTTGGAGGGGACATTTACCATGAGACCCCCCACCCCTGCCCATTCTGCTCTAAAATTGCTGTCTTCTGCAGTCTTTTCTGCGCTCTGTTATTCCTTTGTTTTCTGAAAAAGGAAGAAAAATAATCTGAAACTTTCCAAACGTCTCCATGGTGTTTTTCCTCATCGTTTTAGGGAACTTTAAACGTATGCCAGCATTTAATTTTGATGTCTTGCTAAAAACGATCGATTTATCTTATGAGTGGCTTAGTCCGTACAGACGCTCACCCGAGCTCAGATTTTAGCCCTCTGAGCTGGAGTTTGCCGATTCCCATTTTTAGCCGACTGTGACCAGGAGGGCAGTGCAGAAACGACGTAGTGCGGCCCGTGTTGGAGTGGGTTAAATCAGCTGGGCTTCTGTCTGTTTTTCACTAACAAGAGTCTCATACCAGCTGGACCTCTCGTGCGGTCTGTAAAGAGACGAGTGGCTCAAAGTTGGACTAGGATTGGAGTAGATTAGTTGTCGTTCCTCACCCTCCCGGTGGGTTTTGGGGGATTTGAAGAAACAAGCCGAGATGTAATAACAGTTATAACAATTCCAAATTAAGGAGAAAAATGCCAAATATAAAATAATTTATATGTATAAGGCAGTATTTGAAATTGGTATTAACTTGGAGCCCTAATCATAAGGACTTAGGGAATGACCTGGCGGTACATGCTAATGTTTATTGTATCTGCAAGCTGGGGTAGTACCGTGATTTTCTGAGAAATATAGTCGAAGGTACCATTTCTGAGAACTGCTGGATGTCGCAATAGTGCAGTATTTATTTATGGATACTCACCCTGAAAGCTGAACTGTTGCTTCCAACCTTCCTGGGCAGAGCTTCTCTTCCTGTCAGTCACCCGTCCCTCTCCTGCCCCTGAATCAGAAGTCAAAAACGGGCCACCCGTAAATGCATGAAATCGGCTTGGTGGTGATTGTTTTGAGCTTAGAAAGAAATCCTGCCCTCTTAATTTTAGCTGCTGTTAAAGGGGTTTTAATGATCGTCTCGAGCATTAAAATCTCAACATGGCGTTTTTTTTTTCATCTGAGTGCTGCGTATGAGCGTCCAGTGACACGTGTTCGTTTGAAATGCATGTTTATGCATTTTTGAACATCAGCCCTGTGATACTTGTGTTTAGCAGTCTCATTGTTGTTTACGTTTACGTTGCCGTTACTGTTGGCAAGACAAAATGGACTGGTTACTGGGAACCGGGCAGAATTAAAGCGGCATGTCTGGAGGTCGAAGTGTAGAAATGCCTCCTGGAAATGAATAATTAATCTGATTGGAAGAGGATCTGGTTATTAGCCTCTAATAGGATACTGGCTGTTTTGCGAGCCCGTTTGTGACTCTCCAGGCCCTGATGAGGAGAGTTGGGACTGCTGTTTCAGATTAGGCAGTGGTCCTAATCAACTTAGACCATGGGCATTTTTTCTCTCTACTAATATTTGAGTTTGCACTGTCTGAACATGTTATGGTTGTAGTTTTTGCTGCTGGAGGGCCAACGTGGGAGTCGGGCGTTTCTTTTTATTTATGAAATGTCAAACCTAGAGCCATTAAATGTTTTTCATTTAAGGTCAGATCGGATGTCTATAAGTAAAGATTTTCAGAGATGCATATTCACTTTGAGATATAAATTAAACTGATTTTAAAGATAAGTTTTCTTTTTTTTTTTAATAAGTGACGCAAGTGATAACGGCGTTCTAAACTTAAAACTAACTTCAATATACATTTATTTTTTAAGAGGGTCTAATTCAGATCTTCCATTTTATTGTTAACATTTAAGTACAGAATGTTCTGCCAGTTGTCAAAGTGATCTTGTGCAAGTAAGCTGTGTCTGTCTGGCATCAACACTGTAAATGTGTTTGTGTTGACCCACCTATGAAGTTCTAAGCCCTCCGTTTAACCTGTTCTGTCACTTTCCCCTCTCCGCAGGTGAAGACTACATGAAAGTGAAGGAGGGCCAGTGACTGTTGTGTGGCGCTTTATTTCTCTCTCCGCCCCTCTCCCCGGTGAATGTGTCCCCAGCTCGAGCTGTGATTGGGCCAGGGCCAGATTGGGAGCATGGCGGACGTGGACCCCGACACCCTCCTGGAGTGGCTCCAGATGGGACAGGGGGACGAGCGGGACATGCAGCTCATTGCGCTGGAGCAACTCTGCATGCTGCTGCTCATGTCTGACAATGTGGACCGCTGCTTCGAAACGTGAGTGTGCCTCTCGATCTTCCTCTCCTTGTGCGCCTCTCGCCTCCCTGGGTTGCAGACAGGACAGTACCTTAAGTCGTCCTCCCGAGGAAGGACTGTCCAATAAGTCCTCTACCAATCTCAAGTTATCTATCCTGACGTTGTTCTGGCCTCTGGCAACATTTCTCAGAGGCCTTGCTGAAAATTCCTGAAGTGCAAATGTTAGTGAGCTTAGTGTTTGAGATGCTTGTCGATCGCTGGAATATCAGCACTTGCTGCACCGCTTTCAGTGAAATTGATGGTGAACTGTGGCAGAGGTGTCCGCCTCTTTTGGCTTTTCGCCAGCCGTGGTTTGGCGTAGAGCAGCTTCTCAAAAAAACAATTTGGAGCTGACGCCATGGCCTGCCTTGTCCTGGCTGATGTAATTTTTCTGTTGAATTTGTCACAGCAGATGAATGGCACCGGCAATAATGCAGGAGGGGTGGAGTTTTTTTTTTCTGGACTGAACCATTCTAATATTCTGTGGTGTAAGTTATAGAACTAGCTGGTGTTAGTGGAATGTTCATAAGCCCTTTTGACTTTGTTACAAAAACCTTTTTAAGCTTGTTGTACGTCTGACACTTCACTCTTTCATTGCCGGCCGAGTATAATCACTGATCAGCTGATACTTTGAAGTGTCCAGGCTGCTGTCCTTGTGTTTTGAATCATGAGGTTTAGGGGTGAGCAACATGGCCTAAAAACTAGATCAAAATGTATTTTTCATTTTGGGGTTTGGAGGGTGTTTTATTGTATGTTAATATTGATTTGATTTTAGTGTTTGCATTAATCTTTTTTATATTAAACTTTTAATATCAGGAAGTTTAGTCTTAAAACCCAGTGTGATAAAAGCCTATTAAGTACTTATTTTTGTGGCTAAAATTACATATTTAACAAAGCCTTTATTAAGAGATAAAATGCCATACGGCAATATTCATCATCTTTACAATTTTAACACTTGTCTATATAAAATACAATTGCCAGCCTTGTCAAGATGTTTAAAGCATCTTGTTTTTAACATTAGTGGCTAGCTGTCCTAGC
>JAOYSI010000013.1:1808624-1820030 GCA_025775065.1 Hiodon alosoides | reverse complement strand
GTGTGTTTGTGTGTGCGTGCGTGCATGGAGTCCTCTCAGATTATTTACTCATGCTTACTGAGGTGCGGGTTTAATGTGCTGCCAGACGCGTAAAAGAATTTGATCTCAAAAGATATTTACCAGAGGCAGAAAAAATGTTTTTTGTTTTAAGTTTTTTTTGGCCTGGTAATGTGTGGTTATATGGACATGAAGTTCCCGAGTGGATTAGTCCGTTACGGCGCTTGCCAGAGCGCAGACCGAACCCTTTGTACAGAGTTTGCCGTTTGCCTAATCCACCTGGTGTCTTAAGTCAGTTGTGACCAAGCGAGCAGGGGTGTTGCACAATTGGCATAGCACTGCGCTGGGGTGGGTTAAATCGCCAGGTTTTTCGTGGCTCGATGCTAACGAGCGTCTCCTACTAGCTCCCCGGGCAACTGTAGCGGGCAGTACCTTCGGGATGGACGTGACTCTCCTCCAATCAGCGCTGAACCTCTCGTGCAGGCTGTGAAGCATGCAGTGTGGAATGGAGACGGGCGGCTCAAAGGCGACTAGGATTCCTCACCTTCCCTGCGCGTGGTGATTAGATTCGTGGCGACGAGCCAATATATTTTGGAGCGGAGGGCGATTCCAAATTGGGGAGACAAATGGGGAAAAATAATTCATTGGTGTTTGCAAATTTCAAAGAAAAAAAAAGGTAAAACATGACATTAAGGAACATTTTGTTATGCTGTCGCTGGGAGGGCGGGGTTTAATTATCTGGGAGAACACCCACACAGCAGGTATTGTCATACGGGGATGGCTCTTAGTAAGATGTAAGCTTTCACAGTTGGATGCTTAAGATGACTTCATAAAAAAACCAAGATTAACTACTGCCATCAGCAGTAATTGTTAGTAATTGTAGTGCATACAAAATAAGCTACTGTGGATAAATTACGGCTCTAAAATGCCTTTTGAGACGGGCCAAAAACATGCATTTTATTTTGAAGTGTCACGGAGCAGTGGCGTGCATATTTTTGGGTTTATCCCGTGAAAACCTTTAGTTCATGTTTATGGTACTGTTTCATTCCACTTCAGTATTTAAAAAAAAAAAAAATTTTGCAGTGAAAAAAGACAAAGCACTGTATGGTCTTACCATTAACGATTAAGTAGCTTTAATATTATGTCAGCAAGACCAGGATTAGCCACGCTACCAGCACATTTGTGATTGCTCTGCACTTATTTGACTGAATGTCCATATCCTCTTTAACCTAATGCACTTAGTTACCAAGCTAGAGCGTTTGAAGTGATACTGACCGTGCAATATAATACCATGCCACTGTCTGCCAATCACATTTGAATTAGCACGGAACGTTGAGCAGATTGCATTTTTCAGAGGGAAATGCGCAGTTGAGAGGAAGCAGGGTAAACTACTTGAAAATAACATGATGCTTTATATTGGATCAAATGTAATTGGCACACTGTTCTTAATTTGTATCCATAGGCATTAAAAAGTAAATGACTTACTGATATCTGTGCCAAAACTAAAGCTGTCTGACGCTAATCGTAATTGGTCTAACATTACAGCACTAAACTGCCTGATTTTAATATGTTTGAGATTGAAGAAGGCCCCGCGACGTTGATTGCTTGATGCTTGTTGGAAATTGTGTAATCAAAGCTACCATGCAAGACTTTCCAGAAGTTCCATAAAATCCTTGTTCATTTTCTAGTCTTGGATTTGTGTTTATTTCTCAATGCATTTTTGCACAGGCACACACAGACGTGCACTAATGTTAGTTGAAGTAGTAGAGGAAGTAAACTTTTGTTTGCTTGTTTATGCGTCTGTTGCTCCCATTCCACCTGGGATATAGTTCTCTGGCCAGGAGAAAGTGCTCTAAAATGACATTCTAATGAGTTTTTACTGTGATAATCTCGTAAAAGGCGTTTTGTCTGCGTGTGGCCTGTGGTGACGGGGCAGTTGAAAGCGAGCGCTCCTGTCCCCCACAGGTGCTGGAGCTGATCTGCACGCGGGAGTCGGGTGCCGTGTTCGAGGCCGGGGGCCTGAACTGCGTGCTGAGCTTCATCCGGGACAGCGGCCACCTGGTGCACAAGGACACGCTGCACTCCGCCATGGCAGTGGTGTCTCGCCTCTGCGGCAAAATGGAGCCCCAGGACTCCTCCCTGGAGACCTGCGTGGAGTCTCTGTCCAGCCTGCTCAAGCACGAGGACCACCAGGTCTGTCTTCTAATGGAAACTAAGACATCTTTAAAATGGAAATTAATTCAGCGGTAAAACTTGCAAACCAAAAAATGCATTCAATATGATGATGATGATGATTTCTGTAATTAAAATGATTTTTTTTGGTCCTCCTTCAGTCTAAAGTGTGTCTGAATGCGTTTTGTTCCTCTGTCCGTCCCCAGGTGTCGGACGGGGCCCTGCGCTGCTTTGCCTCACTCGCCGACCGCTTCACCCGTCGCGGGGTGGACCCAGCGCCCCTGGCCAAGCACGGGCTGACGGAGGAGCTGCTGTCACGCATGGCTGCCGCGGGGGGCACGGCGTCCGGCCCCTCCTCCACCTGCAAGCCCGGCCGGGCCTCCACCGGGGCCACGCCTTCCGCCGCCGACTCAAAGCTCAGCAACCAGGTGTCCACCATCGTCAGCCTGCTGTCCACGCTGTGCAGGGGCTCCCCCCTCGTCACACATGTAAGCCATGCTGCTTTAACCCTGATGTCGTGGACAAAAGGCTCTGTCTTTACTTTAGTCTAGTCCTGGACAGAGTGTCTTACAAAGTAAACTAAGACTTTTTGAGTAAGAAAGGTTCGCCTTAGTTGACCCTCTGTTGTGAAGGCTTACGTTTTTTTTATCCAAATAATTGCTTTCCAATAAATCATGGATACGACCAGTGACATGTAATCCAAGCAGCAACTGTAAACTTGCATATCCATTTAGAGGGGATATGTGTACCACACAGATCGATTCCGTGTACTATAACGTATACAGCACATTAAATACAACTCCACTGGGTCATAAATTTACCTGCGGTTAATATTCTGTCCCTAGTAAATGTCATGAAAAATGGAAAAATGTTTAATGAAGCGTCGCTAACAGGGTTTAGACGGGCTTTTACGCGCTTCTTTTCCCTGAATGTTTAGGATGGGGTCAGTGTAAAACTACCCTGGAATGTATCACACTGAGATTCTTTGCCTTGCTTTACTTTTAGATCCCTATAGACTTCATATCTAGGCATTAAGGATGTTAAGTTTTAAAGGCTATGTCACATTTTTTATTTGTGTGTTATGTTTCATGTCCATAAGTTTATTGTGCTTCCTGATCACAGCAGCAGTACCTGACTTTCTCTGTGCTCAGTCTGAGGCTGATGGGCATTGGGTCTTTAAGTCTAGGTGTTCAGTTTTTGGTATCGGATTAAGCAAAAAGCAAAGGAAAGGGATACTTAGGCGCAGTATGTGTCAGATTTGCCATCTTTCTGCTGCCGTCCTGTTCGCCCAGGACCTGTTGCGCTCGGAGCTGCCCGATTCCATGGAGAGCGCGCTCCAGGGAGACGAGCGTTGTGTGCTGGACACCATGCGGCTGGTGGACCTGCTGCTGGTTCTGCTGTTTGAGGGCCGCAAGGCGCTGCCCAAGTCCACTGCCGGTTCCACGGGCCGCATCCCGGGCCTCCGCAGGCTGGACAGCTCCGGGGAGCGCTCCCACAGGCAGCTCATCGACTGTATCCGCAGCAAGGACACGGACGCGCTAATCGATGCCATCGACACAGGAGGTGAGCGGCGGGCCCGTGCAGACCAGTGTCTGGTTCAGTGTGGCGTTCCTGCAGGCCGAGTATTTCAGTGTTGCTGTAACTCACCACTTGTTTTATGCTTCCCTCCCCCATTTTAGCCTTTGAAGTGAATTTCATGGATGATGTAGGACAGACTCTTTTGAACTGGGCCTCTGCTTTCGGCACACAGGAAATGGTGAGCAGAAATAAGTTCCTTTGCTGCTTTTGATCAAAAGCTGAGAAGATTCTGGAAAAAACATTTTGTCACTTAAAAAAAAAAAATCTCTCAATCCTAGCGCTCTCTAGGCAAGTGTTTGACGAATCATGTCGTTGCTATAGTGACACGATATGCACGTCGCTTGTGCTGTCATTTTACTTAAAGATATCAATAGTCACTAATTCTCTGACTGAAATACAGGTGATGACGGGTTTGTTTGTGCTCCAGGTGGAATTCCTGTGCGAAAGAGGTGCTGATGTTAACAGGGGTCAGAGGTCCTCTTCTCTACATTATGCTGCCTGTTTCGGGCGGCCTCAAGTGGCAAAGGTATGGGACCCCTTTGGCACCGTTGTCTGAAAAAGCCTTTTGTCAGTTTGGCGGTAACCTTGTCTGGTCTACCTGCACCTGATTTTATTTTAATTAGTTTTTTTTTGTTTTTACGTTAGACTTTGTTACGACATGGCGCTAACCCAGATTTGAGGGACGAAGACGGGAAAACTCCGCTGGACAAAGCAAGGGAGAGGGGACATAGTGAGGTTGTGGCGATCCTACAGTCTCCGGGTGAGTTTGGCGGGCAGAAGACCCGCCCGTTGCGCTGCGTTGCCATTTCCTCTGCCACTTTGTGACGGATGGAGTGTGGCGTTTTTGGTTGTGCAGGAGACTGGATGTGCCCCGTTAATAAAGGGGACGATAAGAAAAAGAAAGACGTCAACAAGGAGGAAGAGGAAGGCAAGGAACCAAAAGGGGACCCTGAGATGGCTCCCATCTACCTGAAGAGGCTGCTTCCAGTATTTGCACAGACTTTCCAGCAGACCATGCTGCCCTCCATTAGGTAAAAAAACTCAACGAAATAGCGGTGTGCAACATAGAGAGACACCTGTTGTTTTCTTCAGCCCTGACCTTTGTGAACGTGTACCCATGCAGGAAAGCCAGCCTGGCTCTGATCAGAAAGATGATCCACTACAGCTCTGAAGCCCTCCTGAAGGAGGTGTGCGACTCGGACGCCGGTCACAATCTCCCCACGGTCTTGGTGGAGATCACCGCCACTGTCCTTGACCAGGAGGTGAGCCCCCAGATCTTCCTTTTTCGGTTCCCTGTCTTCATCGTGCTGATAACGTTGGGTGAAAAATGTTGCTCTCTTTGCCTATGGCTCTGTTCCCAGCTAATAACTCTTTCTAAGTTGCTGTGATAAATGCAATTAAGTTACTAAAAATTTTAATTGGATTTTATTTATGTTGGGCTATATGTTAAATTGATGTCACAGGCAGAATGTGATTAATGCTAAATACTTATTTTGAGTTGTATACTTTTCCGATGCACTCTCTTGGATGTATAAAACAAAGAAGGGGGAAAAAAAAACACTGGTGTATTTATTCGTGTTGCACACTTCACGTTGTGTGGGGTATTTTCTTCCCAGGACGACGACGACGGCCACCTTCTGGCACTGCAGATCATCAGGGATCTTGTGGACAAAGGCGGAGATGTCTTCCTGGACCAGCTGGCCAGGTTGGGCGTGATCAACAAGGTGTCTACGCTGGCCGGGCCCGCCTCCGACGATGAGAACGAGGAAGAGTCGAAGCCTGAGAAGGTAGAGCGATACTCCTGAAAAAATAACATTAACCAGCGCCATGAAACACCCATTCAGCCTAGCTGCATTCCGCAATGTTTGTGTCTGATCTGTCGCCTGCATTGTTGTTGTTTTTGTTAAATTGCAGGTTTGATAAGTGTTTGTTCGTAGCGGATTTGTGTTAGTCTGGATGTAACGCGAAGGCCGGGCTGTAAATCTAGCCGCGATGGATCGCTGCGTCTGGTGTGCTTCTGAAGGGCGGAGAAAGTTGAAAAGCCCTGTGTTTTTTACTTTCAAGCTGCTGTTTCCCCAGGAGGATGAACCTCAGGAAGATGCCAAAGAGATCCAGCAGGGGAAACCCTATCACTGGAGGGACTGGTCCATCATCCGGGGCCGAGACTGCCTATACATCTGGAGCGACGCCGCCGCCCTGGAGCTCTCCAACGGCAGCAATGGCTGGTTCCGCTTCATCCTGGACGGCAAGCTGGCCACCATGTACTCCAGCGGTAGCCCTGAAGGGGGGTCAGACAGCTCAGGTAGATTCTCCACCCCTCTCCCCTTTTTTAACGTGTCTTTTTTTTTTTGTACGTCAAAGGCATTGTGGCTAAGGTCTAGTGTCCGATCTTTGTTTTAAAACAGAGAGCAGAAGCGAGTTTCTGGAGAAACTGCAGCGAGCCCGGAGTCAGGTGAAGCCTGCCACTGCCAGCCAGCCCATCCTGTCTGCACTAGGTCCTACCAAACTGACGGTGGGCAACTGGTCCCTCACCTGCCTGAAAGAGGGCGAGATAGCCATCCACAACTCGGATGGCCAGCAGGCCACCATCCTCAAGGAAGACCTGCCTGGCTTCGTGTTCGAGTCCAACAGAGGAACCAAGCACTCGTTTACGGCCGAAACTTCCCTCGGTGAGTTCCTGGGCGAGCGCAAGATTGTCAGAAGCTCAGTGATGCTACGGGTAGAAAGGGTGTAATAAATGTGTGTTTAATGGCGATCCCCATGGCAATGTCTTTCAGGGTCTGAATTTGTGACTGGCTGGACTGGAAAAAGAGGAAGAAAACTCAAATCCAAATTGGAGAAAACAAAGCAAAAGGTGCACTGCTTGTTTTTTCCTGAAAAAACAACCCCCGGGAATGGGCTATTCATGTCATCTCGCTGTGCGCGCTTTGATTATGAAATGCTAAAGTGACAGAAAAGAACCAGTACTTGGCAGTGTGGGACTTATAGTGGGCTAGCTTTGGATCCAATTCCACCATAGTAATCGTACTTGTTGTCTTTGGGGGGGCCAAGTTGCATGTGAAAACGGGCCGATTCTTTCATTTGCTTTCAACTGACTAGATCTTCCCCCGTAAAATGTTCCTACAAGCTTTTTTTTGGACCAGATATATCCCGACGAATTGCCTGGGCCAATTCAGAGAATGGATTTGTGCTTGATGCCGGATTACTTGTCCTCTTGAAATTGTTCAACAAGAATTAAGAACCATTACCTAATAATTGGATCTAATCGTAATTGTAACTTCTGCTAAAGCTAATTTCTGGACATCATCAAAAATACTTTTCTTTTTAAAATTTTTGCTTTCCCCTTTGGAAAGTATGTTTAATTTAGTTTGATTCATTTTATTAAGCAATAATCTTCTAAACCCCATGGCAGCTGTCCTGTAGATTCCTGTAATGGCTGTGCTGTATCATGTTTTGCAGAGGCTAAAAATAATCCCACATGTAGCCGTTGCTGAAAAGCCGAGCCGTGGAAGCATTTGAACTACATTAAACACGCGTGCCCTGTGATTTTAATCTGTACCTACTGCACGTGCCCGTGCGTTTCCCCCACTCTTTCTGCAGGTGAAGACCATGGCCAGAGATCTGTACGATGACCACTTCAAGGCCGTGGAGAGCATGCCCCGGGGCGTGGTGGTGACCCTGAGGAACATAGCCACACAGCTGGAGTCTGCCTGGGAGCTGCATACCAACAGACAGGTCGGCAGCCCACTCCTGTTCAGTCAGTAGTGACAAACCTCAGTGTGCGCCTACTCGTCTTTTCCCAGATTTGTTTGCGTAGCAGATGTCATTCTTAAAGCTGGACATGAACTGAAACAAATGGGGTCAGTTACCTTGCACAAGAGTAAACACCGGAGCACTGCTGGGATTTAAGCCTGTAGCCATCTGGTGACGAGTCCCCTTTAACCCAGAGGGTTTCCTCGAATCTCAGTCTGCCCTAGAAGGAAAAGTAGGCAGTTAGGGGGACTATAGCGTGGCTATGGCTGATTGCCTTTATCGCTTCTACGGAAGGGATTTACATCGCCAGACCCCTCGGCAGAGTAGCCGGCCACATGGACGTTTAATGGAGTAGTCCGCTCAGTGCTAGCAGGGTAATCGGCTATTTAGCTTGTGTTCCGGCAAGGCGTCGCCTTCAAACCGGCCTGGCGGTTCTGGTGTTTCCCATTTGTTCAGTGCGTCTCCTTCTCTAATCCTGGTTTGCTTACACCTTATGCCCTCCAAATGATTTCTGGCATTCTTCCGGTCCTTTTAAACTCCTCCTTAATCTGGATTTTTAGTACTCTGTACTTTCTCTCGGAATCTTGTCTCATCACATGGCCTGTCGCCAGCTCCTTGCTTTTGTTTACTTCCCGGTCTTAATTTTGTTGCCCTTCATTTAAGGTAAACTGCTCCCGTTTCCCTCTACTGCTGGTCAGGGGTCTGGACCTACTCGTGCAGCAAGGTTCTCCCCTTACCGAATCGCTAATCGCACACTCACCCGGTCTCCTGTCTCTGCCCACTTTGTGCTGCGCCTAAGGCTGGAGTTTTGAGCTGTCAGTGTAGTCTAACAGGACGGCTTGTATCTGCACTAGGGTCTACCTAATAAACCTACCTTTAATTACATTTCTTGCAAGCTGAGGTGCCGTTAGTCAAAATAGTTTTTTTTTTTTATTTATTTATTTATAAACTGGATACTGCACACACTTAAACAACCAAAAAAATGCACATGTAGAGCATTCATTTGTCTTAAACTTTTATTGGAGTCTCGAGGAAAAAGAATTTCCCGTGTCATGACAAATGGTAACCATCAAAGGTAATCAAACTAGTTTCGGTTTTAGGTAGTTGAGCAAATTGTATTCAACATTTGCATAAACGGAAAATCGAATATTTAAGTGGTAATTTGGTCTCATTTTGAACATCATTCGAGTCACTGTACCTTAAAGCAATGGTTCCCAACCCCAAGGTCAAGCCCCCAAATTAGGATGACTCAAATTTGGTTCCCCAAACGAATAACGGCGCAGAACGGTATCTTGGAACTCCTCAGTCCTTGTCGCGAGTGGGCTATTGCTGCAGGCGATCCCCAACGTTGGCCAATTGGGGATTGGAAAAGCATTTTCTGGTCCTGACGAATCCCAGCTTCCTGTTGTGTTGGGGTCATGGGGCTTAAAAACCTGTTTCTTTGAGTTGCGGGCATGAAAGGTTAGGAAGCACTGCTTTAAAGGAATGAAACGTGTGGTTGTACAGCAGGTGGCTGAAGGGGAAGCGATGGTTTTAAATATGAACTTTGAACTATAGTTTCATTATTTTTACTGGGTCATTTCCGTTGGCTTAGTTCCATTTGAGGTGCTGGTTCCCGATTAATTAGTTTCATCCCCCTGCCACATTTTTAGCTGGCATCACATTGTTTCAAATTAACTCATGAATCTCATTAAAAGTCCCATTAAATCAAATGAAACCAGCAGCGAAAACAATCATTAATTTGTGCCGTTGACATTTCAATGCCTGATTTTCGGTTCGGAAACCTGGAACCAATCCAGGCCTCAGCAAGTGGAGGCTTGAACTGTGAAGGCAGAAGCCGCATGTCGCTGACGCAGCTCCAGCCAAAGGGTCTGTGTCCTAAACGATTCCTGGGTCTGCGCAGTTCAGCGAGGGTGCACTGGCTTCCTGGTCCAGTCCTGTGAAACTGCACCGGTCCAGTAACTGAGACCCGCGGGTACAATCGGCGAGAGTGTAAACGGAGCGCGCCATCCGATACGGCCCAGCTATGCGCGGGGCGACCTCGCTTGCGTGGTAGCTTGCAGAAACGTAAATGGGTGCTGGTACTTCTCCACCGAGGATGCTTAGCTGAGATACAATTGGTAGTTACCACGAGCCTGAGAGAGATTCCTGATGAGCTTCAAAGCTGTCCAGCGTGTGTCCTTGTCAGACTGGTCTCTGAAGCTCATTTGTCTTGGTCGCTAACACACCTGCGCTGCTTTGAACACGCAGTCACTAATAGATGGATTTTTTTCACCTTGTTTAAATTCTAAGTGTTGGACTTATTATGCGTGCAACAAAACGCATTGACTGCTGCATTAAAACATATTTCAGATTCCACAAAATGTATTAAGATTTTTAAAAATCATTATAAAATTCCTAAAGTTAATGTTGTGCACTGGATTTGGTTCTGCAGTGCATGGAGGGAGAAAGCACATGGAGGGACCTGATGAAAACTGCTCTGGAGAACCTGATCGTGGTCCTGAAGGACGAGAACACCATCTCGCCCTACGAAATGTGCAGCAGTGGCCTCGTGCAAGCTCTTTTTACAGTTCTCAACAACGTAAGTTTGCGGCACCGCTGCGTTCTAGGCCTTTTCCGGTCCCCCTGTCGGCTCACTGGCTAACTTATGTTCCTTCTGTTGTGACTTCTGGACAGAGCGTGGATCTGGACGTGAAACATGACTGCAAGCCGTTGATGGAAAGAATAAACGTGTTCAAAGCTGCTTTCAGCGAAAACGAAGACGACGAAAGGTAACTCTTCGCGCTTTGTCACCGCTGCAGAAGGGGAGGGGGTTTCATTTATTTGAGATTTTTTACTGTTAATCCTCCACGCTTTCTTCCTTCCAGCCGACCCGCCGTTGCCTTAATCCGGAAGCTAATAGCAGTCTTGGAGTCCATCGAAAGGCTACCTCTTCATTTGTATGACACGCCAGGCTCAACTTACAACCTGCAGGTATTGATGTAACGTATGATATACAGGAGATGCCAACCCAATCTGTTTTTAAATATATTTTGAAGATGTGGCGTTTTTGTGATTGTTTTGTTATGTAAGAAATGGTGAAGCAGCTGTGAGATTTATCGAGCTATACTATTAATCGATTAACTAGCTCTCCCCCTTCAGTTTCCCCATCAACTCCCGGCTCACCCTTGACTTTTTTTTCCTCACCCAGCGTTTCACTGCACTTCTAACTGTGCTTTTCCATCGCATCACCATTTGGATTGAGCAGAAATAAACTGAATTAACCCGGCGTAAAAACGGGATGACCGATAGGTAGATTTCTTTACCGACAATTTTCAAAATAACTTCAGGAAGAGAATGTTAGTTCCTTACTTTACTGGAAGAGCGCTTATGATAGTGACCCCAGCAGAAGCGTAGCAGGTTTTTTTGGGTTTCCCTCTGAATTTGGAAATGCAAGCTCGGTTTTTATAGATTTAGAGGTAGCTAAGAATTTGAGGATTCTCTGATATTTTCTTGAGGGTAAAATGTTCTAAGTGGTCTGGGGCACAGTGGCATTTTATTGAGAATGCAAGTGTTGGTTGTGAAAGAAATCAGTCTTTGGGGTAAGTTGACCTCACTGTGTTCTGCTTTTCAAGTCTGTGTAGGTGGTGGTAAGTGGCTGCCAACACAGTTGCAAAATTTATAAGCGCAGCTCATTGACATTCAGCTGTGGGTGAGCGAAATGCGACGGAATGATCGAGTTTCACATTTTACGACCAGCCCTCCAGTCTGTTTTTACCCTTTGCTGAATGTTTTATCATTCATTTGTTTAATGGCTGGAGAGTTTCCGTTTCATTTCTAATCTTAAACTCTATTCTACTTATCTAATTAAGCTAGTAGCAGTTCAAATATACCGCTTCTTACCTGAACGGCTAAAAAGGTTAAAAC
>JAOYSI010000013.1:1793223-1804782 GCA_025775065.1 Hiodon alosoides | reverse complement strand
CGGCATGGACTGGTAGTGGGGGGCCCAGGACGGGAACCCGGCCGGGGAAGGCACGGTCACTGGGGTGGCCCAAAACGGTTTGCGCCGGGGCCACCTCCCCCCCCCCCCCCCCCTCGAAACGCTGCATCCGTGATCATGTGATGCTAATGGCACGAGGCTTGCACAAAGAGCTTCTCTCAGTAAGGCAAATTCCTCCCCATTACGTAAGGCTGATAAACATGTCCCCGCTGCGTTTTGTTATTAAATTCCTTGTGCGGAATACAGAGTGAAGCCGTACGGCGTCACTCACAAGCCCGCTGGCGCTGCTGCGGTTTCATCTGGTCTCGACCCATTCGCCAAGGGGACCAAGGTTTTCCCTGCTGCTGGCAAATTGACTAATCTGGCCTGACACCCCCAGCTGAGAACTTGAATAAAGATGGGACAGAAATCTCCTGTGTTTATTTATAGAACCTGGAGGCCTTAAAATCCTCCCTCTGGGTGGCGGGGGAGTTTCCAAGGGGGATTATTGACAGCCTGTGACTTATAGAGCAGTGCTAGTAACTGTAATAGTGAGAAAAGGAACAAATTGTGACCATCAAGTGCATTTACAGGCTTTGAGGAGTCTAGTAAAAAATAAACAAAGTTTGGCTTTTTGGGATTGGTGAGTCGGTCTCACATTTCTGACTTTTCACACTATCTGCTGGAGGACTACTATGTGCAAGACATGTTGTTGTGTGGATTTTTAATTTAATTTTTTATAAACATGCAGTAATGCAAAACTTTTCCTTTTTTTGTATTTATGGTTAACGTGTGACTGACCAGTAAGTTTTTCCCAAAAAAATCTACATTACAAACTGCTGTCCCTTACTGATCTGGGATCATTGATAGGCACAAGAACATTTTGAATGAGGGGTTGAGCACTGATTCAAGATCAGTAGAGAAGATGGGGACAGTTTTTCTGCGCGTATTCGCAGCTTAACGTTTTGTCAAAAGGGACAGAAATGTTTCTCTAGTTGCTACCTTCCTGAATCTTAAGTCACTTTTTTCCATTCTTAGAATTTTTTGTTTTAACTAAACTTTCAAACTTATTTTATTTTGTTATTATTAGTTTGCTATTTTGAGGTTCCCCCCTACCCCAGCTTAACAGGTAACACTTTTGTACTTGAGCATTTTATACATTTCAGTGGGATCATTTGGTAGTCACCTTTCCGTGTGTTAAATACTTAACCAATTGTCTCCATCAGTCAGCTAAGTGCATGTTGATGTCACAATTTGCAAGCACTGAATGGACTCTGTTGCAAGCAGATGTTTACATTGGCAAAATTATTCTTCGGTTCCTTTTCCGAGTGGCTTTTAGCTTGGCGTTTGCAAAAATCTACTTGGCTTTTTTTTTGTCATTTTCTGTAACTCATGTTTCTGTCTCATTGCTTCACCTGGACCAGAGCATAATCTTAATTGACCTACTCTAAAATAAAACTTTTGGCTTGATTTTTTTCCCCCCCAAAAAAAAAAGTCTAAAGTCGATCTTATTTTTGATATTTACAGTATATAAATTATGATTGTCGGCCTCCATAAAAATGAGTTTATGAAGTGAATTGGTCGACGTGCGGTGGGCGTGAATGAGCCCGGGCAGATTTTCCCCTCTGCCCCGCACCGCCCCCCGTCCCGGGTGTGCTCTGGCCAGCGTCAAGCGGAGCTGCTGTCTTTTTGACTTGCTGCCGTCTTGCTCTCTGCTGGGTCTCACAAACTCGTGTCCCCTTCCAGGCTGGATTGATGTCACCTGGGATGCCGGTGGCTCAAACTCTTACCGTATGGGTGCAGAAGGAAAGTTTGACCTCAAGCTTGCGCCAGGGTACGACCCTGAGTCTGCGCCGTCACCCAAACCTGTCTCATCCACTGTTTCAGGCACAGCGCAGTCCTGGAGCAGCCTGGTGAAAAATAACTGTCCGGACAAGGGCGGCTCCTCCTCCTCGGCGGCGGGGGCCAGCTCCTCCAGCCGGAAGGGCAGTAGCAGCTCGGTGTGTAGCGTGGCCAGCAGCAGCGATATCAGTCTGAGCTCCACCAGGCTGGAGCGGCGGGCCGAGAGCCTGCTCGAACAGGGGGGTGGCGGCGGGGCCCTGGGGGCCGAAACCCAGGAGCCCCTCGTAGTGCTGTCCTCCGCCGAGGCCGGCTCCGCCTCCAGCACCAGCACGCTAACGGCAGACACGGGCAGCGAAGGCCCCGAACGCAAGCCTGGCCCCGAGTCGGCCGCCATCTCCATGGGACTAGTCAGCGTAAGCTCGCCGGACGTTAGCTCCGTTTCCGAATCCTCCAGCAAGGAGGCGGCCTCGCAGCGGCCCCTGTGCTCGGCGGCCAGCGCCCGCCTGTCCGTCAGCTCGCTGTTGGCGGCCGGCGCGCCCATGAGCTCCAGCGCCAGCGTGCCCAACCTGTCGTCGCGGGAGGCCAGCCTCATGGAGTCCTTCGTGCGGCGGGCTCCCAACATGTCCCGGACCAACGCCACCAACAACATGAACCTGAGCCGCAGCAGCAGCGACAACAACACAAACACCCTGGGCCGCAATGTCATGAGCACTGCCAGTGAGTATCGCCGCTGGCCCGCTCCTCAGCCCTAACCCGGCCGCTCGGCGTGTCCAGGCTGCTTTGTGGGGGTGACCAGCGTGAAGGATTGGGCTGTGGCTTGTGTGTGTTTGTCTGCCAAACGAGTGAATGTTAATGGTGTGGCGTGTCCACACGCCACTGTGGGCTTGTTTGGCAGCTGAGAGGAGTGGTCTGCTGGTGAGGGCCGGTCCTTAAGGGGTTTATGAGGACGAAGGACACACAGTGACCTGCCTCTGGTCATTCTGTTGTGTATATATACTTTTTATTTATTTTGAATTGATAAATCATCTTAGTGTGTATTTTATATAAGCCAGAATCCTCCTGTCTGCAGAATAGGTATGGATTTCTCTGGATTCTGGTATGACGATTATGATGAGAACTCCACCTTCAAACGGCAGCTCAATTTACCCTAATGTCTGACACGTTTCCCCTGAGTTGTTGGAAAGAAGTTTCTGGAGCTTGTTGTGGCAGCGCATGCTTGTTTTAACTGGTTTCAGTTTTTAATGCCTGCTTTTTCTGTTTGGAGACTAATCGCATTTTCGGTTTTGTTTGCAGCTTCTCCTCTCATGGGTGCGCAGAGCTTTCCTAACCTCACAACCCCTGGTACCACCTCAACTGTTACAATGTCCACCTCCATAGTAACCAGCAGCAATAATGTAGCCACGGCAACCACAGGTTTGTCCGTCGGCCAGTTGCTCAGTAACACTCTGACGACCAGCCTGACCTCCACTTCTAGCGAGAGCGACACAGGTCAGGAGGCTGAGTTTTCACTCTATGGTAGGCTATGCTAGGATTATACCAACTATTTAAACATCTCCCCTTTCCACCTAACCCCTGCCCCTCACCACATACAACAGAACCACGCACACCTTACAGATACATGCGTGCAAACATGCACCGCGCAACACACCGTTGACATTTCACATGCCTAACATCCCTCTTGATGTGTTAAACTGACATTTTAATTCCCACCTCGATCCTTTTCCTGTTTCTCACTTCTTTTTTTTTTTTTTGGACTAAAATTACTCATGGGCCCGTGTTGCATCCTTACGACCTCTCCCCCTTCGTGCTACTCCTTCACCTTCTGCAGACTTTCTGGACAGTTGCCGTGCCAACACGCTGCTGGCGGAGTTGGACGACGAAGAAGACTTGCCTGAACCGGACGACGACGACGACGAAAACGAGGACGACAATCAGGAGGACCAGGAGTATGAGGAAGTTCTGGTACGGTCCAGGGTAAACCTTGGTTTCTACATTCATTTGAATAGGGTAAAACCCGTTACCACTTGTGTTACGTTACTGCTTTTGTATCGGTTGTGTGTGCATGCCACCCTTGGTGGAGAAACCCAAGGAAACGATACTGTCATTGGAATAGCTTCCATCAGCCATGACCTTGCTTTGCTGCTGAGAAAGCTACTTATTCAATTCAGAATTAATTAGTTTCCTCTTCATTTTAGTGGTTTTGGATGATCTAGCAAAGTAATGGTCTTTATGGAGACTGAATGATGGTTTTATTATATAACCTAGTTACATTGACTTACATGGTCTACTAACTGCTGTACTTCCACACGTTTACATGCTCAGTCAGTAGTCAGACTTTTTTTTAAATGCCCCTTTTCTGACTTAATTAGCATACATTTCAGACTCAAAGCGTGGCTCCATAAAAACACAAGCCGGGCCTTTTGGGTCGGTACATCACGCGATTGGGCTTGTGGCTGTCCTAAATTGGACTTGAATAGCTGAAGGCTTCCATAATGTAACAAGCCTCATCAAATTGGAAACTAGGTGGAAGATGTGAGGTTCGCGAAATTGTAGGGGAACCAAGTCAAATTGTTGTTTCCTTCTCGGATTCATGTTTCCCTGGTTCCTCTTAGTTCCTTCTGGCTGACCCGTCAGCCAGTGGTTACAAAGAGGAAAAACCACTAGCCCTTTGCCTGACTTCGGGAGGCTATGTGGAAACGCGTTTGTGTTATAATCTAGCTTTCCTTTTCACGTCTTGCAGCCGCCTCATTGTGTCCACGCTGTGACGCGGTCGGCTGCGTTTAAATGACTGGTTTGTTTTTTATAGGAATGCATAGAAATCCAATTAAGCTGAATATTTTGGCTGGTTATTTTTGGTACTCCTTTGGTATTGAGTATGAGAATTTGCTTGGAATGCCACTTCTGGCCAATGGGCAGGGTTTCCTTGACATGTCAAGTTCCAGCCATGTTTTAAGGGATGTTAAGTGTTACCCACTTGTCTAGTTTTGTGTTCGAATGTAAAGTCCGTTGTCAGGGGAATGAGTGTTTTGCTGTCCTAATGTGTTACAGGAAGAGGAGGAGTATGAGACCAAAGGTGGTCGACGAAGGACCTGGGACGACGACTTTGTGCTGAAGCGTCAGTTCTCTGCTCTGGTCCCGGCGTTTGACCCCAGGCCGGGCCGGACCAATGTCCAGCAGACCACCGACCTGGAGATCCCTCCTCCAGGTACTGCAGTGCTCCTGGTGAACGCCTGAACCTTCCCCTCCCACGGCTATTCCTATGGAGAGAATGAAAGATGAAATGCATCCACTTGGTCTTAATCATTGAGCCTAGAACTCTGCTTTCGTTCGGAGACTTGGGGATTCATCAAGCTGTCGGATTTGAATGTCGGGCCTACATCCCAATTTTAAGTTTTGTGAACTTGCACAAAATTTTGGTTTTTTGTATAATAGTTTTTTTTTCTGATGTATTTTGTATGAAGCAGCCGTTTGAGCTAGCATGTTTTTAAACCTAACTTGATGCTCCTGTGTACCTTGAGGCGGTAATGTAAAAAAAACGTGTGTGGCTGCCCCTGTTTTACTGTGATTTACTTCGCTAGGCGGCGGTGTGACCAGGTCTCTTGATCCCCACAGGCACTCCTCACTCTGAAGTCCAAGAGGAGGTGGAGTGCGCACCCTCCCCTCACCTGGCCCTCATCCTGAAGGTAGCCGGGCTGGGTACCACCCGAGAGGTGGAACTGCCCCTCTCCAATTACAAGTCCACCATCTTCTACTACGTCCAGAAGCTCCTGCAGCTCTCGTGCAACGGGAGCATCAAATCCGACAAACTGCGGCGCATCTGGGAGCCCACCTACACGTAAGCCTTTTTTTATTTTTATAAGTGTGTGACTGTGTAAAGCACTGCGTCTCACTTCATGTCCTATTCAGAAGGTGGTGCAAGTGAATAGCAGAAATTTAATGTTGGTGGAGAATTTTGCGCTTGTTACATTTTACATTTTTTTGTCTTTTTAGGATAATGTACAGAGAAATGAAGGATTCTGACAAGGAGAAAGGAAGTGGGAAGATGGTAATGGTCTCTTTATTCGCCCCTCTCGCCAACGCCTTTATTCTTGGCTGTGAATTTCTGTGGCTTTTTTTAAATCTGTTAATGCTCCTCTTTTAATAGACAGGAGAGACCTCACTAACCCTAGTAAAAGAGTCGGTAAAGTTATGTTACAGTGATATACTTGGTAATTGCATGGGCCTCTCAGTCCTATTATAATGCATGTCTATTGCGTGAGACTTTACAATCAGGAAAGACCAACATTTGGTTCTTCCTGTTGTAGGGTTGCTGGTCTGTAGAGCATGTGGAACAGTACCTTGGCACTGATGAATTACCAAAGAATGACTTGATAACCTACATGCAGAAGAATGCAGACTCGTCTTTCCTACGCCACTGGAAATTAACCGGCACTAATAAAAGCATTAGGAAAAACAGAAATTGTTCTCAGCTCATAGCTGCATACAAGGTATAGACCGACATCAGATGATGCATATAAATAAGTTTTCTTTTTCTTTTTTTTTTTCTGTCATGATTTTTAAATTTTTTCCCCCCCTTTGCTTGACTGTCGCTTGTGTAGCCACCTGTTTGACAGTTCCTGTCTACTTTTAACTTTGGCGGCTCGTGGCTGTAATGCGTTTCCATGAATTAAGTAGATGTGATTGTGACCGTTGTCCTCCCTGATGTTTTTGGCGTGTTTCGCGCATTTAAAACGGACAGAATGCACGTTGAGTTCGGTGCGAGGCACCCTTTGATTAAAAGCAGTCCCGGCAGCTGAATGAGGTAGCGCTCGAACGCGGCGTTCTGACCCGGGCCCGTGTCCCCGCCTCGCCCCGCCCCGCAGGACTTCTGCGAGCACGGCTGTCGCTCCTCGGGACTCAGCCCCGGCTCCCTGGCAGCGCTTCAGAGCTGCGACATCCTGAGCGGCGCCCGTGAGCAGGCGCAGGCCAAGGCCGGCTCGGGCCAGAGCGCCTGCGGGGTGGAGGACGTCCTGCAGCTGCTGCGGATCCTCTTCATCATTGGCGGAGACCCCTACTCCAGCCGGACGGTGCAGGAAGGTAGGGCCTGGGACAAAACCAGTCACAACTTACAAAGGAAGTCAGTCATTTGTTATCCTCCATGTATTGTTTTTTTTAATTTGATATTGGTTAAAATAAATACATTTAGACCGCATGCCAGACATAATCTTTTATTTAGTTCATCGATTTCATAGTTATGGTTCGCTACAAGTTACAAAATAAATTGAGAAACCCCCAACATTTTTGCCTGAAGTTTTCTCAAGGGAATCGAATGGTTAGTTTTTTGTTTTTTTTTAGATTTTTATTTTCAAAACTTCTGTTCTTTTTCAGCCATTAAATGACCGAATGCAAGGTACTCATTAAAATGTTCTGTGCTTTTCTTCTCCGCCCTGCTATTCTCTTTAAGAAGTGGATGACCTTCAATTCAACGCCTCTCCAGAGGAGTTCACAAGCAAAAAAGTCACTACGAAAATCCTGCAGCAGATTGAGGTATTTGCCGAGTCTTCAGTGCCTGCATTGAATACGAGACTCTTCGTGTTCGCTCGGTCAAACCCGGCACACAGTGGACTCCGTGAACCAGCGGCGAGCGCTCGCGTCTTTGAGGGGCCCTAACTCGTCCTTCCCTCCTCCGGCCTCCAGGAGCCCCTGGCCCTGGCTAGCGGAGCCCTCCCAGACTGGTGCGAGCAGCTGACCAGCAAGTGTCCTTTCCTCATCCCCTTCGAGACCCGCCAGCTTTACTTCACCTGCACCGCGTTTGGAGCCTCCAGGTTCGCGCCTCCCCCTGCCGTGTTGGAGCAGAAGCCTGAGCTTTAGGCTTGTATT
This sequence comes from Hiodon alosoides, assembly GCA_025775065.1. NCBI lineage: Eukaryota > Metazoa > Chordata > Actinopteri > Hiodontiformes > Hiodontidae > Hiodon > Hiodon alosoides. The sequence continues at coordinate 1,797,084 of JAOYSI010000013.1, read as the reverse complement.
CGCTCGTGTGTCTTTTTGTCCGCTGGTGTCCAGCCATGACAACGCCTCTCCCCGTCTCCGCAGGGCGATCGTGTGGCTGCAGAACCGGCGGGAGGCCACCATGGAGCGCTCGCGGCCCTCCACCACGGTGCGGAGGGACGACCCGGGGGAGTTCAGAGTGGGCCGGCTCAAGCACGAGAGGGTGAAGGTGCCCCGCGGCGACAGTATGATGGAGTGGGCCGAGAGCGTCATGCAGATCCACGCAGACAGGAAGTCCGTGCTTGAGGTAAAGCCACGTCTCCGTCTGTCTGTTTCCCGCTACTCCCCGGCCTTCTCCTGTGTCCATCTCTGTCGGTCTCCCGTCAGGATTCCTGTGGGTCAGTCGCAGCATCTTGATGCGTTTTTAATTTAAGAATCTGTAATGTTAAAAAGCAACTGTATCTAAAAAAAATAAAATATTAACACCTTGCTTCCTGTTTTCAAGTTTTGACCCTACAAATTCAGTCCTAAATGGGTAAATCGTTGAAAAGCTTTTGTTGTAGTTTAGGCACTGGGGTGAAAATACAGACCTCCTTTGAATTTTAAGTAACAATGGACTATTTTCAACATCACCCTTGACACCCCCCACCCTCCCCTTCCTACTTTTCATTGAACTAAAACATTCCTCCTTACTTGCTAAAAATGTCATGACACACCCCAGTGAAACTTGCCATTGGGAAGGAAGCTGAAGCCACATTAGTGGAAGTTACGTGCTCTTGCTTTCACTCTGACGATGGAAATGGTCACGTGTGGTCCACCCCGCGGAGTCCCCATGGGAGAAGGGACAAACCACAATGTCCTGTCCCCAGGTGGAGTTCCTGGGCGAGGAGGGCACCGGGCTTGGACCCACGCTGGAGTTCTACGCGCTGGTGGCGGCCGAGTTCCAGAGGACGTCCCTGGGCATCTGGCTCTGTGACGACGACTTCCCGGACGACGAGTCCCGCCAGGCAAGCACCCCACGCTGCCTCCCGCTATAACCACTTAGCTGCTGTATTGTTTATATGGGGAATATGCTACATACTTCTGAGTTTTAACTTTTTTTTTTAAAGCGGTTAGTGTGATTTTATTTGCACATGGTAACATTTAATAAAGTAAGTGTAATTTGTTTTAGCATGGAGCCGTTTTTGGGCACCCTTGCTGAATGTGTGTGTGTGTTTCAGGTGGACCTGGGAGGGGGCCTTAAACCCCCTGGCTACTACGTGCAGCGCTCCTGCGGTCTCTTCCCAGCGCCCTTCCCCCAGGACAGCGACGAGCTGGAGCGCATCAGCAAGCTCTTCCTCTTCCTGGGGGTCTTCCTGGCCAAGTGCATCCAGGACAACCGGCTGGTGGACCTGCCCATCTCCCGGCCCTTCTTCAAGCTGCTGTGCATGGGCGACATCAAGAGCAACATGAGCAAGCTGCTGTACCAGTCGCGGGGCGAGGCCGACCTCCACTTCTCCGAGATCCAGTCGGAGGCCTCCACCGAGGAGGGCCACGACACGTACTCGGTGGGCAGCTTCGACGAGGACTCCAAGTCCGAGTTCATCCTGGACCCGCCCAAGCCTAAGCCCCCGGCCTGGTACCACGGCATCCTGACGTGGGAGGACTTTGAGCTGGTCAACCCGCACCGGGCCAAGTTCCTGAAGGAGATGAAGGAGCTGGCGGTAAAGCGCCGGCAGATCCTGAGCAACAGGAGCCTGTCGGAGGACGAGAAGAACACGCGTCTGCAGGACCTGGTGCTGAAGAACCCCACTGGATCTGGGCCCCCCCTGAGCATGGAGGACCTGGGGTGTGTTCTGCTTTCACTCCCACACAAGCGTTTGTCGCCAGACCACCCGAGATGTGGATGATAACCGGAGGTCATTCGGTGGCGTTTACGAATTCAAATGAGAATTTTAAAATCCTGGCTTTTTATTGGCTAGCCTCAGCCTTGAAAGCCAAATAGAATTGGATGCTTTTATGGTGTTGCGCTTTTATGCATATGCTGTTAATGTTTTTAATGGTGCAGAAAACTTAAAGTACTTCCCTTCTGATGTATAATTGTAGTTTGTCAAGGGGCTTTGTAGGGACAAAATTTCCCCACTGACAACATATAACAAAAAGCAGCTGCATTTGATGGTGGATACATTTTAAACCATTTTAATGGTTTTTATGCTTAAAGTACAATACGTTATATACAGTTTGTATCTTTCCATCACACCGTGTTGGTCTGTCAGTGCTAACCTCTCATCTCCTCTCATCCCAGATTGAATTTCCAATTCTGCCCCTCGTCTAAGGTGCATGGTTTCTCTGCAGTGGACTTGAAACCCAACGGAGAGGACGAGGTAGGGGAGTTTCACTGTAGTCCTGTCTGTGGAGTGAGATGGGCTGGCATTAGGCCTGACCTGCCCTCTGGGGGAAAAACAAACTTTAAAAAGAAATCCCCTTCCATTCCCACCCAGATGGTGACCATGGACAACGCTGAGGAATATGTGGAGCTGATGTTCGACTTCAGCATGCACACAGGCATTCAGAAGCAAATGGAAGCCTTCAGAGGTGACGCCGACCCCCTTCCTTTTACTCTACCGAAAGAGAAGTCTCTCTCTTCTGCAGTTCATCTCGTTCAACGCGTTTTCTAAACTATTTCTATTTGGTATGTAAATATCCTCAGTTACTTTTGTAGTAATGCATCTTATGCGTTTCCTGCTTTGCAGATGGCTTCAATCGTGTGTTCCCCATGGAGAAGCTGAGCTCTTTCAGTCACAAAGAGGTTCAGATGATCCTGTGTGGAAACCAGTCCCCGTCCTGGACTTCAGAGGATGTCGTCAACTACACAGAGCCCAAGCTGGGCTACACCCGGGACAGGTATGGACTAGGGGGGTCTGGTTTACTTCACAACGAGGTGCACAATACTACCCAAATGTTTAGCCAACCTGGACTGAACCAATCGAAGTAGGGAAATCGCAATAAGAGTGTCTCTGGAGCTCTCCAGTATGAAACTTGGAGAGTGGTAATTGGATAAGGCTGGATAGGAGGTAGGAAAACCCTCTGAGGATGAAATTTCAGATGCCCTCATGTGCCGTCGATCCTGATCCCTGCCATCCCCATGATTTGGTTGGTTTTAATCATTTACCGGTATTTAGGCTGCTTTCGGACCACTTCAGCACAACGCGTAGCACTGGTGATATTTAAACGCAGGGGAGAAAAGGTCGCAGTTGATCCCCCCCCACATGTCAGTTCTGATGAGGAAATGTGGGGGGGGGGAACCAGGTCGCATCTCGGGCCGTGTTGGCTGTGTGCGTCCTCTCTGCTGCTGTAACGGGCCCCGCTCCTCTGTTCCCAGCCCCGGGTTCCTGCGCTTCGTACGAGTCCTCTGCGGCATGTCCTCGGACGAGAGAAAAGCATTCCTCCAATTCACCACGGGCTGCTCTACCTTGCCCCCTGGTGGACTTGCCAACCTGCATCCACGGCTCACCATCGTGCGCAAGGTAAGGCCGATGGGAGACCTGCAGGCGAGGTGTAGTTGCCCTTAATGCAACGCTTGTGTACTGGCAGCTGTTGGAAAGGTGAGTCAGCTGTGATTGTGGCGGCCGACTGACTCCTCCCTCTTACCCAGGTGGACGCCACAGATGCCAGCTACCCCTCGGTGAACACCTGTGTGCACTACCTGAAGCTGCCCGAATACTCCTCCGAAGAGATCATGAGGGAACGCTTGCTTGCTGCCACCATGGAAAAGGGCTTCCATCTCAACTGAGTGTCTCCAACCTCCTTATCCCAAAATGGACTGATCCTACTTCATACTGGTGAAGCCTGTTGTGTTTTGTTGCAAAATAAGAAAAAGAAATGCTGTCCCCCTCAAAGGTTTCCCTCCACCCCCAACCAAAC
>JAOYSI010000013.1:1768567-1789310 GCA_025775065.1 Hiodon alosoides | reverse complement strand
AAAAAAGCTTTTTGAAAAGCCCCCGTGTTAACTCTACTAGCTGCTGATGAAGACGTGGAGCACCCCCTCCCGCCCTCACCACTGAGCCGCACCCCAGTGTACTGTGTGCTGTTCAAGGGCCTGGGAGACTGGAAGCCTGGGCAGTTCCTATACCTTTTTCCCCCCGCCATCGACTGTCTCTAAATCTTTAAGGTTCCACACCGTTCTCCGGGTCCTCAGACGCCACCTTCCCTGTGCATCTCCGTCCTCCCGGCCAATGGGGGGGTTAGATGGGGTTGGCGCCAAGCACCTGCTTCTGTAGAGATGTAATCGTAGAGTGTTTGGGCATTTCCTCAACAGGTTTTAAGTTTTACTATAGTGCCTGCACTGAGTATTAGATTTTGTCCCCCCCCCCTTTCATTTTCCATTTTATTTTGCCAGCATACAATCATGCACAGGCTCCCTCCCTCCTTTTTGCTTTTGTTACTGTGTGACTATGTTTTGATTGTTTAATGCCCTGCTATGAGGATCAAGGTCCCCGAGTGCATTTGTGTAATTTTACAATAAAGCTATAGAGACGGAAAAAAAACAAAACACTGGTTCCGGGTGCAAGGCACATTTAAAAAAAAAAAAAAAAAGAAAAGGAAAAAAAAAAGCAAGCTAAGCTTTCCCTTGTATTTTCTTTGTATATTATAAACATTTATTTAACTCGAGTTGCAGTTTGAAGTAAACAAAATATTTTCAAATGTGTACGCTCCAAAAATAATCATTAAAATGTTTGCAAGGTATTCTGTCGGCCTTTTTGTGTTTTATTCTCTGGACATGAGACATTTCTTCTCATGAGTTAGCCTGGGTTATGAACAAATACACTTTTTAATCTGTTTTATTTCAATTCTCTACATCTAGAATACCAGAAGTACAAGTTTAGCACAACGTTTCCTTAAAGCTTATTTTTCCTTTGGTTTGGAAATAAATTAGCCGTCTGCCATCTTGTCCAAAACCAGCAAGGGGGCCAGAATGCGGCTCTTGTTGGTCTCCACGATGTGTCCGTTCAGGATCATCTCGTCCAGGATGATGTGCACTTTGTCCAGGTTGAACATGATCTGATGGAGCTGCTTAGAGAATGATCACAGTAGGTGGTTTCCACTCCCTGCCATTCTACACAAGCCCTTCCTCATTTCAGAAATAACAATGAAAAATTATGACTAAAATGTCAGTTTTACTGTATTAAATCAACTGGATTTACTTTATATTTATTGCTACAACAAGCCTGTTTTCATGAATACAAGTTATTGAGTTTCCAAAGCAATCTGTGTCCGTTTTTGTAATATTAAAACCGATTTAATTTGTGGGAAAAATACTGGTTACCAAAGGAATTCCACATACTGCTCATAAGATCAAACCTGTGACACTGCACCACCTTGTGGTATCAAGGACACCGAACACACGGTCAACCTGATCAAACCTAGCATGCCTTGGTTTGAAAAGGATACATCCAGTTCGCTCTGTAGCAAAAGGAAAAAGAAAAGGCATTGAAATATGATTTTATTTGAAATTCTCCTTAGTCGTATATTCATGTTCAGGATCACTTCATCTCACTGATTACAAATGGTGTTTAAAGTCCCCCCCATGTATTTAATCAATTGTTGAGAACATAATTTTCATATCCAGGCCAGTATTTTTTTTTAAAAACAAAAAACCGCCAGACTCACCACACGACTGAAGTACTTGTCTAGCACCTCAACAAAGTTGTGCACCAGCTCATAGATGGCAAGTTCATTCTGCAAGAGACTAGATTAATGCAGTCTCACCATTGCAAATCAGTGCCTGAAGTGCTTCCTACATCTGCTCCTCGACGCATATAATATACAGGAGGTTGGGGTCCTTCCCACTCAGTTTTCTTTATGCAATGGTTTGCCTTGTATTTACAATAATTCAAAACAATTATAAATATATAGCGCGCGCTTTCATTTAGCGCGTTCAGCCTCAGCTGCTGAGCAGAATTTAATTTGAGACTTCATGCTGCAATTTGTGTTTAATTTTGTGAACATCCCGGCGGTTCTGTGCCACGCTGCCTGAATTCAGTTAATTTGTGCGAGCTTCCCGCGAGCCTCTCGCCTTCTCCCGGTGAATTAGGAAATGTAAAAACGAACGGCTGGTGCTCCTTCCATAGGTACTCGACGTAAACTAGAGCCCGTCACGGAGCGCGGACCAGCCTAAGTATCGCTGACTCACCTCAGAATCGCTGACTCCCACCACGATGTAGAGGGCCGCGTACTGCCGATACACCAGCTTGTAATCCTTGTATTCCAAAAAAGAACACTGTGGGCAAAGAGACGACCACACCTCAGACGCACGCTCCTGTACTTCTCCTCCACAGTTGGGAGGTTTTTTTTTTTTTTTTTTTTTAAATTGGAGCCATTGTTGAAGAACTGCAATCCCAGTTCTCTCAGCCCCTCCGGAAATCCATGTGGACCTATTATTCATTTACGCCCGCGGCAAAACTGAGAAATACGACACCATCACTATGAATTGCTTGTTATATCAAATAAAACGCAGCATATGCACACATAAATAATTAAGGAGAACTTTTTCACAGATGCAGGGACAAAAAATATTTTTTTCTCTAATGGAATCTACTACCATGTCAGTCTCTGGAATAACTGTGTCTAGTATTGATGCTTACATTATTTACTTATTTTTATATAAGTTTATTTCTAAACTCCCCACACATTTTCTATATGCTCTACTTTATTTATAGTATATTAAGGAGATCACTTAAGTTTTCAAATGCATAAATAAATGAAAATAGCGCATGCTTATGCTAATCAAACTGAAATCAGCCTGTATTGAACAAGTTTATAATTTAATAAAACATTAGCCCATCTCGATTAGCACATCTCAAACACATATTTGGCATCTTTTTTTCTGAAAATCGTTACCAGGAAGATTACATGTGCCAAATTTCCCATTGAGCTACACTGTGATACTGAGATTATGCTACCATTAATGCCGTTGTCTGTATTTCTTTAGCATTTATTACAATTTATTACAGGCTTTATTATTGGAACAGTATTATATGGCAGGCAACGTATAAAGACAGCCCCACTTTAGGGCCTGCAGGATGGTGCTGCCATTTGTGTTTGGAAACCAGGTCAGCAAGCTCTGCTGCCAGCGCACAGCCTGTTTCTCCTTGATTAGCCCCCCAACACGCGTATACGCCCCAGGGAAAGGCACGGGTGGGTGCCACGCCGGGTGGGGCCCCGAGTTTCCCCAGCCAAGCAGCCCCACGTTTCTGCCCACCTCCTCTTTCCTGCGAGACAGGCAGCCCTTGACGATGTCCGCCTCCAGGGAGGCCCTCTTGGCGATGTCCACGTGCTCATAGTACTTAGATAAGCGGGTCTGGCCCTGCTTGTTCACCATCAGCAGGAACTTAATCATGGTCACCACACTCCCTGGAGAGGAACAAAAACACAACACAGTGGGACTGATACAGACGGTTTTACTGCACCTTGTTGTTGAGCCAATACAGAAGGGATTATAGCCTGAATAATAGCCTCAAAAATAAGAAAATCACCAGACAAACAGACCTTAGAGAAAAAGCTTCACCAAGCCGAATGCGTAAGGACGGACAATTAAAGAAACAAAGGATACAGTAAAAATAAGTTTTACTTTATATTTTGTATCAAATGGGACAGCTTTCTGACACAGTTAGGAACAGATTAAGCTACACAGTAAAGTAAAACGTTTTAAAACCAGTACTCTCATTTTCCATGAGTACATCTTAACTGCCTGGGGAGTCAAGAAATCATTTTCCAGTTTTTGCCCAAATTGCCTCTGGGTTTCTGGCTTCCCTCTGGAAAATGTCTTCTGTCGAGTGCATTGGAACAATTTAATTGTAAAAATTTGATTTGATTGATTGATTGTGTGGTATGGGAGGTCAACCAGCTCCCATACCACACAAACAGGATCTGCATGTTGTTAAATCGTGTAAACTTACCTCAGTGTGACACTGTTAGAACAATTACGTCAAAATGCACTTCTTCAATAAACCAGAAGTAGTTTTCTATTTAACGGGCTGTGACTGCTACTATGAAGATACAGAGATATTCCTTTTCCTATTAAAAACGGAAAGATAGCCGTAATATTTTACCGACAAAGCCAGACGGAAAAAAGAAAATGACGGAGATTTGCTCATCACCATGTGACATGAGACTGAGGTTCCGTTGAGACATACACAAAGTCACTAATTTATAGGTCTATATTGACACAACACTTAATTAGATAGGCAGACGATTAGTTACTTTGCCGAAAATGTCAGGGCAAACCATGAAAGGAAGAAACCTCATTAGAAGGACACAAGAGCACAAATGATCCATTGTTAAACCAGATGACCTCATAATTTCAGAAGACATCAAATCAGTATTGACTTGAGGTCTAAGTGGAGAGCTTCAGCTCAAGTTTACCCTACCACAGTGGCGTAGAAGTTGCCCCTGGGCCCTAGTGGGGTGGGGTGGGAGGGAGGCATGGGAGCCGGGAGGGACGGGGGTAACGGGGGGGCATGTCCCCTACAATGTTAGAAGCAGGTAACCCCCCAAATAATTCAATTTAATTTAACAATTTACAATTTGTGGCTCAGAGTGACAGGAGGAAGGAATATTTTGTCTTTCTAGCCTAGAGTTGAACTTAATAGTAATGCAGCTCTGGCTGGTGGCTACTAACAAAGTTAACGCAAGCCTCTTTACTTTTTAATTTTTGGATATAATAATATACTGTAAGATAAGTGTTAACAAAACATTTTATGTATTATTTTGAAAACTGCCTGGAATGAGGGGGGGGGCAGAGGCAAACTAGTCTGTTAGGCTTGAACTTATAACGTATATAAAAGTGGACTACATGGACACAATTAATGACGAATCGGGGATTGGTTCAGGGCAAGATGATCCGAATCATTCATATTCTAGCGATTAAGCCTGCTCCAGTGATGCCTGTCATGTTGAATCAATAAGTGTTTTCTGGGAAACAGTAAATAAAACATTCAACAACGCGTTAAACAATTTAGTAGTTAAAGAAACATCTTGACTAATTTCTAACGGGCCCAATGCTTTTAGTCTTTCAGGACAAATATTTAGGAAGATGTATAACTCTACAGACCGCCAGCGAATTGGTTACAATAGAAAATGACAGTTCTATTGCATTTCAAAATACCGTATAATACTCTACGATTACGTACAAAATCTCATCTTAAATATTTTTGCAAATGGGCACGGTTCAATGTCCTTCAAAAGCGTCCGTCATTTGTACTTAGTGTTCGGTGTCCAAGTCAACGGATATTCTTGGATTCACAGACACTGCCTTTTTCTAAGCCATATTTTATGTGGTGTAGTAGTGTAGCCAAACCATTTTTGGTTTAGACACCACGCATTAGAGCACGCATGCCCGATGTTTGCCAGGACTGTATTTGGACGAGTGAAGGGAAAACAGCAGGGAGACTACGTCCCATCATGCAACGCGGGCCCCTTCTCTCTCACCCCCGCAGTGAGGAGACTCACATCCAGGGAACGAACTAATGGCGGCCGGGAACTCCGTGCTGCTTTGACACTAAATCCAAACAACACACCACAACAGAGCCCACGAGACTCCACGGGGAAGGACGCTTGCAAAATTACACACGGAAACGCCGTTTTGAAGCGGGAAAAGGGACCTGTGCGAAAACAGGCTGCGACTGCCGCTGGGGTTTTCCTCTTTAAAAAAAATGGATGAACACCCCGGAGGAGGAGGAATGGCCGCTCCGCGACAGCAGCAAGCGCCGCAGCAGGGAAATAACAACAACATTAATCCCCAAACTGGGGGAGGAGGTGGTGCCGTGATGGGGCAACAGCAGCAGGACGATATACCTCGGCCTCAACAATATACTATCCCGGGTATTTTACACTACATTCAACACGAATGGGCCCGCTTCGAAATGGAGAGAGCGCACTGGGAAGTCGAGAGGGCCGAACTGCAGGTATCGGATAACAAATGATACTTAGCTAACTAAGATCAAATTAGCCAACTAGCTAAATATAACATCTCGCAGTAGCTACAATAAGTAGCAACGCCCCTAAGCGGCACATTCAATAGACCTGAAAATACCTAGGATGCCAGCTGTAGTTCATTAATCAACAAGACCACAGTGGCCGATTCTTACCTTTGTGTGTTAAACTGATGATTGTTGTTGTTGTTGAGGCAGCTTTGTACCTTTATCATTCTATTGCATGAAGTATAGCAGAAGAAAACCGAGCAACATGTAGCTAACAGTTAGCTAATCTTCCAAGCAGCCATTTTGGTTCGGTCAATATGGCGTCGGCCTGTGTCTCCTTTGAGTTATCTTGTGAGGTAGCAGATATCGTTGTTCGGCAGAGGGGAATAAACTAACGTTGTCCACATGGTTAAGTGATGCGTGCTATTACTGTCATTTTATGTATTTACCATTTTAAATCAAAGCTTAATTTTATTGTAAAGGTCGATTTATTTACGCGGACAGGTCACTTGCTCAACTTTACTCCTCCCACATGTTTACTCTGCTTACACGACTTCGTTTTCACAAAATAAAATACGGTTGGATTGTTTGACTGTTACTGAAAACAAGATTGGGAAATTATTGGTTTCTTTAGTCGTGTACTAAAATAAGTTGTCCCTGACGTACAACATTTCTAGGCGAACGTCGTTGTTTTTGTGAGAGCCGTTTGTCTGAAATCACATCCTAAATGTATGTGTGTCAGTGGTGTAAGCAGCCGTGTGCTTTTAAACAAAGGAGACACTATCATACTGTGGAATCTTGAGCGCACAGGCAGCGACTCGCGGATGCGACGACATTTCCGCATTTAACACATTCCGCTAGGCTGGTCGTTTAATTCTGAAATATTCATACAGGGCTAGCGCTGACCAGCTGCAGTCACAAGAACGGCTAAGAAACTAGAAAAATGTGAATATCAATTACTTTCCTCAACTTCGCATCACATGGCCCCGATTACAGCCTTGGTTAAAAATAGATCTGCCCGCTTTCGCTTTCCAGATTAGGCAAAAAAAAAAAAAAAAAAAAAATCGAATTCCCTCGAGACCAGTGGTACACATTTATTAATGGGTCAACACTCGTTTCTGTTCCATCTGGTTTTCTGACAACGCGGTGAATCTACAGTTAATGCTGCTATGTTGACATAAAGGCATGAGGCTATATGTACATTAAAAAATGTCAAAGTAAGCCTTTGTCATCTTTCGCTGATTCCTCCTGGGAAGTCTAAAATATCAGTCCTCCTTATATTACATACTCCCCCTAGCCACCAACCAAAAAACTCCACAGGAGTATTGGAATTGAATTCTCCCCCAAATCTGTTGTTTGGTGGTGTACCATGTGTCACCTAGTCAATCTTGTCTGTGGAATGCCAGGCAGTTGTCCTCAATCAATGCTCAGTGTTACCCTGTATCTCTGGTCTCTTTCCATGTCCCAGGAATGGCCCATTACACAATGTAACATTTTATTACATTAAATGTTCTGGCATTTCCATCCAGCCTTATTCGATTGAGTTATTTTTGGTTAAACTGGAATTAGTTTAGCTAGAAAACTACATTACTGCAGAATATAGGGGTTGTTTAAGTTGGAAGTTGTACTAGTGGCTAGCGTTATGAATAAACGTGTGCTCTCCAGTGTGGCATTGATCTGAAGCTTTCTAGGGACATCGCAGGCTCATCTGGAACTCTTCTAGTGTCTTAAGCAGTGAAGTTTTTGCAGTTGTCCCAGTTGCAGAGCTGGGCCGACTTTCACAGATGGTCTTTGAATTAGCATTTGATGCTAGGGACTCAAGTCACTGTAAAAAGAAGTAGCACCCCCCCACCTCCTGTCCACAGGGTGAATTTTGGGGGCTTTCATAGAGGTCCATTTGTCTCATTTACATATTTCCGTCTGTAGCCCAGAGCTTGCCAGGTTAGGTCCTCGGAGGCACACTCGCATTATAGGAGATGGCTGGTGTTTGCGTTATCTGTCGTTCCTGCATCTGGCTCGGGAGTAGCCAGTGAAAGTGTGAAATGACTTTGACAGGCAGTTCAGTCATGATGGAACAAGTTAATCATCACTTCAACAAGGCTGCCTGTAGAATTGGCATTTTTTCCTTAATGTTAGGTGGCATCTTGTTTCCAAAATTTCCTTCAGATTGTTTTAAGTGGAGTCTATCTAAATGGATAACGCTGTGCTAAATTCAGCCCTTAGCCCCTCCCCCAGTCATTTTCACACTGTATTTAAATTAGTTCCTGCTTTTAAGGAACTTTGATGGTTTCTCTTCCCATCGTCAAATCTCTTTGTTTACTACCTTTGCGAAGATGACAACTGCTGTTCTGGCGGTCACGTGGTACAGTGGCCAAGGGAGTTAATGTGAGCTTCAGTCTGCTTACACAAGCACAAAGCCACCTGTGACATTGAAGTCATGTGCATCCCACGACCTTTTCCAGAGGCGGCCGGCCCTCGCTTTTGTTTTCCTGTCGTTAATTCTAGAACCGTTACCATGACACCACGATGCTGAGTTCTAATCGTGGCTTACCGAAACGTATCAAGATGCTTACTATTAACACGAGAAAATAAGATGTATGTATGTAGCTAAGATTACAATCGTACATTTGTAAGTTGGCAAATGTTTGATATTTCGAGTAACCTGGTCAGAGTTCTACTGCTATGTAGCCGTGGACTGTTGGAAAGGTTATTTTAGTTGTGAGTAGTTTTAGATTTCAAACTGTTTTTTTTTTTTTTTTTGTATGAACAGCTCATTGAGGCTGGGAAATGAGTGTAATACATCTTGAATTATACTTAAATTTGAATATGAAAAGTTCATGTTTCCTTGATGCAGTATGTGTCGGATGGCAGACCCAGTATCATGATTCATATGGAATTGTCTCGTCCCTACCCATTAGCCCCTCGAGCTAGCTGCCAAACATGTGGAAGATATTATTATATCATCTTGGGTCCCTGTCGTGTAAATCAAAGACCTGATACCAGTCAGTAAGTAGTTGATCGGACTCACAGATTCATTAGCAGGGACTAAAGGGGCAGAATGACCCAGCTTTGGTCGGGCTTGAACAAGGCACCAAAGTCTTCAACACGGCCAATGACCAATTGAGGAATTGCACAAACGCAGCTGTAATGCCTTCACCGGCAGGAAGACTGCTTTTCTATTCTGGCCACGTTTAGCTCATGTTGATGGACGCTCCATAAACGCGTACCGCTTTCTTTTTTAAGGACACTTCAGTAAAGCGTGGGTGTTACACCATAGGAACCCCGTGAATTTCGTCCCTTGCCTTTATAGGCGGCTATTCTGGGTTCATTCTGCTCTGTGTGTTACAATGCCATACTGGTGATGTAACGCTGTCGGAGGAGGAAGTGTGACGGCCAACCAAAAAAAAAAACCCACCCTGCATAGCTCGCTCTCGTAATATGCAGACTCTTTCTCGAAAAAGATCCTTGCAGAAATACCCCTGCAAACTTAGTCTTTTTCAGAATGAAAACTACACCGGTGGAGGTATTAAGCCGATTGTGATATTGTGGCTACATATTTTTTTTTTTTTTTTTTTAAAGCTATAGATTTATCAGTTTGATTTAGTTTTCTCCTCACCACAGGTTGTTGGTTCTCATGCGGTGTCGATGGCTGGTTAGTTTGCCCCCTTGTTACTGCCCTGCTCCAAAGTTCAGACTGCCGTTTCTCAACAACTTTCTGAATCACATGTCTAGTTATTGCTTAATCGAGGATTTAGGATTTGTTTGCCCTTTTTCTGTGTGCTTGCTCCTCTGCATGTCGTATATCCCGCTGCCCGTCTCCCCACTTCTGAATGCTCTGTTTCTGCTCCAGGAGGTTATGACAAACTAAGGGTTTTGTCTGTCTTTGCTTTCTATTAAAGGTAGCTAAAATATAGTTTTCTGGTGACTTTCTATATTAATAGTGAGCCCTCAATGAATTCCCGAAGTTGTTTGGTAAGGCAGACGGTTGTACTGCTAGCAGGAACTTGTCACCAAAACAGAGAATGTGTATTATGATTTAGAAATCTAATTTGGTTTACTAACAGATTTATTCATGGTGAATGGTTGCTAGGGCTTTGAACCTTTGGCTTTGAACACCAAGGCTATTGATTTACTCTGGGCTTTAATATCGCCGCTAACAGAGGATTGAAATTTGTCCTGTGTATGGTCAGTGGTGGCGTTCCCTGTCTGGGAGAAGCCGAAACAACCCCTCACCTCAGAGTTTAACTCGATGGGCGCTTTGTAAGCGTTCCTCCTTGATATTCATGTCTGTCATCGCTAGTTGGGTTACGCGCTCACCTCGTGGTAGCCGAGCATTGGATAGTTGGGATAGTTTTACTGTCAACGTTCATTGGTAAATCCAGAAATCGAAAATCCGGAACAGACCGACAAATGGTTGCAAATATGGTAAGGATAGCTAGGTTGGCAATCTCTTTGTTTCAGGCATCTACCGAAGACTGTACAGATTAGGAGCACGGGTCTGCTGGCAGGTGATGGTAGTATGAAAGAATGCTCTAACGCGGTTTTATCAGTGATTCCTCATTGAGGAACTCCTCATTCTCCTACCCCCGCCGAACGCTTACGAGCAGAGTGAACGGCATCAGCGACCGCGCCCACGGTACGCCGCAGTCACGCTTTGGGTCGAGTGCATGACGGAGCCCACCTAACGCACCTTCACCACCGCAGCGTTAATAATGAGTTACGTTTGGGTTTTGAGATGTTTGCGTGCACTTTTAATGGCGTTAAAACAGACCTGTCACACACCCGTCTTAACATTGTGCTTTTATCCACCCACGCAACAGTGCTGGAACATCCTCTGTTAAATCATTTCTTTTGTGCTTGTGTAGCGCGACGCACGTGTCATTAGCCCATAGGGGCATTTAAAACCATGAGGAAAACTTAAACGTGAGCTGTGATGAAATGTTACGAGGCACGTCATAAAATGTCACGTCAGGATCTGTTGGCGTGAAAGGGAATGGCTAGATGGTGGTAGATGGAGGACGGCAGGTTTGAGTGACGCAGGCAGGTGTGAGGGGCGATCCCGGCATCCACCGGTCCGCCTCCTCTCGGGCTGCCGGTCTGGATGGGGTCATCACGGGATGGGTGTAGGTGCGGCGCAGTTTCCGTAGAGCCAGGGCTTAATTACTGGGCGGTTGTATGGGAACTCGGTCAGGTGTGGATAAACTTGAAATGTGTGTGTTCTCTAAATATTGTTCCGTGATTAAATTGGTAAATAAGTAAAGGCTTTCTCAACAACTCTTAATACTGCTGTGATGTCGGCACGTGAGGGCAAATGACTTCGTCATGTTGCAGCCAATGTGCTTTTCAGTGGGCGGGGCCGTTTAAGACAGCGCGTCAGACTTGAGAGTGCGGAACATAATGAATAATATGAGCTGTGGCACTTCTGAACAGTGCTTGAACCCGAGCCTGAAACGCTTAGAAGATGACCCCTGGCAAATTGAACATTTTTAGCAGTAACGGTGTAACAGCTGTAACGTACATGCACAGCTCTGTCTGGATGCGTTGAAAACGGACTGTGAAGCGTGTGTTGTTTAAAAGGTCGTTGTCTTGTTCGTATTTTAACACACGCTGCGCCGCTCTCTCTCTCTCTCTCTCTCTCTCTCTCTCTCTCGCGCGCGCTGTCTCGTGGTAAGGGAACAGACGCGCTCGGCCGATGTGAGAGGCACACTGGTGCACGCAGTTGGGGAGGACGCGCCTCGGGCTGTCGGGGAGGTCGGCCCGAGGCGCGGGCTGCCGGTGGCTGTCGGGGAGGACGGCCCGAGGCGCGGGCTGCCGGTGGCTGTCGGGGAGGACGGCCCGAGGCGCGGGCTGCCGGTGGCTGTCGGGGAGGACGGCCCGAGGTTCGGGCTGCCGGTGGCCTTGCCTCCACTCCTCTTGCCCCATTACACTCAACACGCACCTCCTGACTCTGAAAGAGAAACTTTCTCTCTTAAGTGAAGCGTATTCTCCTGCCCTCTGTGTTTTCCATGGTTAAGGACAGCTGCGTTTAAGGTGGGGGGTGGGGGCATTAAAAAAATGAGGAACATTTCAATGCGCCGCACATTTCAACGAGGCTGAAAGCTGGATCGTTCCATGTGAAGAGTGACCAGTGTCTCGCTGGGAAAAGGCTCCGATAATGAACTGCTATTTGGGTACAGTTCCTTTGGTCCTCAGCTGTCCGTGCTCTGGTTACACGCAGGGAGAGGGAAAGGCTGGAGGGCCAACGTCTCCGGCTGCAGTGGCTAGCGGCTGGCTGGGGTTCACTCGCTCTGTCTGCCCTACCTTCAAAACCGGGGCCAGTCCTCCAGGAACCATTAGTCACTTTAGTGAGTCGACCATGTCAATGTTTATTTCTCTACCAGTTGAGTATAGGGTCCGTTCTGTGGCTAGTAATCTGGTCTCTGTGTCTGTCTCTGTGTCTGTCTCTGTCTCTGTCTCTGTCTCTGTGTCTGTGTCTGTGTCTGTGTCTGTGTCTGTGTCTGTGTCTGCGCATTTCTGTTGTAGATCAGTGTTCATTATTGTCTTATAATGTCCCCAAGATCTTTATTACTATATTGTAGCATTCTCAAAGCATTGATCAGTGAACCAAGGTCAAATCTGATTTCAAACAGCACCCCTGAGTGATTTCTAGAGTGGGTCATCAGTTGACCCAGTTGATCAGATTCCCCCTTCCACACAGACTTACTTAGGGAATGTAACAGTTCTCCATGTTAGTTAGCGATGTTAACCCCATGGTGTATTTCAGTCGCGTTGGTGTGTAGGACATACACTGTGCGTTTAAAGGCACGGCGTGCAGAGTTAAGAAACGCTCTGTTTTTCCAGCACTGCGTCTTACCTTTTGATGATGTGGGGGGGATCGCTTCGATAGAGGGATGGATGTGCCTCAAGTAACCGAGTGTCCTCCCAGACCGTAGAGCCAGAGTGGTGACTGTGTGGTTGAGCCCCGGTGACAGATGTTGGCGGGCCCCAGGTCCCCTGGCGGGCTCAGCTGTTCATTTCCGTCCCGGGGCAGTTGAGCTTACTGGTGCCCCGGGCCGATGGGGAGGTGGTCCGCGGCTGGTCGTCTCCTCCACCGTAGTTCCTGGCCGCTTGGTACTCCCACATGCCCCTCGCCTCTCGCCCTTTTCTCCCCGTTTTCTCCCCCTCGCACGCGTTTAGTAGTTTCCTTCATATGTGACCGTTTTCACATTTTAGCAGAGGCAGAGAACCGAGCGGCAAGCGGATCGTTTTTTTAATAGAATAAAAGAGTTTAGGCACCTGCTTGTTTCCTATAATGTAGTTGTTTGTAGAATGTTTGTTTGCTAGGCTAACAAGTTGGTCTTGGGGGCTGATTTTTGAGTGTTTCTGGCCTGCAGCTTGTCACATGTTATTCAGTCAGCAGTTCCGTCGTGTTAGTCATGAAAGTCTAAGGTTTTTTTTTTTTTTTAATGCTCTCGGTTACATGCCGTTGTAAAAGTCTGAAAACCGCAGTTCAGAAAATGTAAAAAATCTACCTTCCAGGCTGCGGTTGCCTCACAGTTCACTGTGTCGTCATGTTGGAGCACTGTCAACCCACTGACATGGACCCCTCACTGGGATTTTGTTTCAGCAGAGGCAATGCTTCAGTTTAATTTCAATCAGGGATTCCCCCCTTCTCAGGTCAGCTCATTGATTACAGTTGAAAGTGAAGACCCTCTCACTGCCAAAGACACGGCTAGTCTGATCAATGAATAACCTTCTGTTGAAGTGCGGTGTCTCTGATTGGCCAAAGCTGTGTCAGTTCCAACCTCTCTTTCGTCCCCGTGGCATCAAAAAAAAACTCTCGCTCGTTAATGTCTGATAAGCGGTTGCCTTATGAATGTCAGGAGAGGTGACTGTTTCTAAAGGATGACATCAGCCACGCAGTTAAAGGCTGACTCCGGGCCGCGGCGGACGGTGGATGCTCTGTCTGAAAGTTGCTGAAGCGCGCACAGGTTAGGAATGTTGTTGACGGCGGAGCCATAAACCGGACCAGAGCGGAGGCTCCCGAGCTTCTTGCCCTTTGAATCTCTCTCTCTTAGGCTGCTGAGTGAAGAGGGCCGGCCTCTCGCAGACAAACACTGACAGCTGTCTTCCCCCCCACCCCACCCCACCCCGCAGCCAAAAGGGCCAAGCCTAAATTAGCGTTAGCAGCCGTCGTTTCCTTCAGCGTGCCTTTGCATCGGCAGTAATTTAACAATTTAAAGGGACTGTGTACTGGAGTTGCACCCCTCGTTTTTAAGCCTCGTTAAATCCCCGCGGATCCAGGTGTGTGCGTGCGCCGCAGATGAAGGTTCCCGGGGGTCATCCTTTTGGGACACGTGGATTGTGTCCACCTAATGCAAACTCTCGCCACGTCCCTCCGCCAGTCCAATATGTGGACTGTACTGAGAAGTGCTACAAACAGCGGATTCACTTCCTGCCCCGGAGCTCTGAGATGTTGGGTTGTGGGGGGGGCCCGGTCTCCGCGGATGGCAGCTGGCGTGAAAACCAGCACCCTGTGTGGCATAACCGGGGGGGGGGAGGTTTTTATAAAAGTCTCTGCGTATAAATCCACAGCATCTCAGCCCAATGAAAGCGGCCGGGGACATTATGTACAACCACACATACCACAGCATCTCAGCCCGATGAAAAGCTGGACTCAACTCGAAAACTTTATCGACGGCTATTATTTACAGGCTTGGAAAGCTTTTAATGAACAAATCTAAATCAACTGCATGCCAGCCGATGGCAGGCTATAATTAAACTTAAAACTGAATTAAAATGACATTGTCCGTTCAGATGTTCAAATGAGCTAATGCTAATGCTAGGCAAAGTGCATTCGGTAGCCCGGCCTGTATGTGAAAAAAGGCCTCAGAAGTATAAGTAAAAGTTTTACGTGATAAAAGGCTTAATTCCTTAGTAGGGTTTTGGTTTTCGCACAGGGGACTTGGTTTTGTGGGACAGTTGTCTGCAATGACCTGTCAGAGCCAGGACTATAGTCTGCTGCTAAGATTCAACGAGATCTGAATCCACCTCATTTTTCTGACAGCTCCTACATTAGACCCCAAAGCGGACGAAATAATTAATAAGCGGGGGAAGCGGGGGAAATAATTTTTATGTCAATATTTGCCTTTTTAATCAAGAGTCTGAAGTCACTCTGCATTGTTGTTTGGCTGTTTAAAACTTTGTCCTGGTTTATATCTACTTGGTTCATTTTCTTAATCTTCATTTCGAAAACAATGCAATTTCATTCAGGAAAAAAAAAAAAGATCCAGTCTCCTGGTGAAATTCATATGTGAAAAATGATCTAGTGTGCGCCCTCTGGTGGCTAATTTGGTTGTTAATGTGCTGAGTCGTCCCAAAGGGATCCTTTGTGGGAACACATTTTTTCTTATTGCGTGTTGTCAGACAGTTAAAAGACTGTTTCGTCGAAACGGAATTGCCATGTTTTCATGGTGTGACACATGACTCAGCTTTTGTTTTGATACTATTTTTGAGAACTTGAAACGCAAACCACAGTGATTTGCAAGATTCGTTCTGTGTGGATACAAGTGTGGCAAGCCCTGGAGCGGTGTGTTTTTGTTCCAGAGCGCGTCACGGCTCGATGGATCACGCGATTAAGCAGTCTTCATCCCCATTTTAAAAAAAAACTGCTTTAAATATAATTTTAGCAAATGCCAACATGATCAAATTTGACAACGGCGGTTTTCTGCTGTTTTCCCACTTCGCGGGACGCTCCTAGGCTGCGCTGTGTTTGGGCACACGTGCGGCCTGTACGCCTGGTCGCGCCGCTCCATCACTCCTCATCGCCATGGCTACGGCAGGGAGACGGTCCCCACGTTTACAGGCCAAACAGAGCGGTTGTCAGAGAGATCCTGGCAGAGTTTGCCGGTGATGTAAAAATAGCCCCTCTCTGCCAGGCTGTAATGTGAATCGGGTTCACGGTGGCCTCAAGCCCGACTCCAGTTGCAAACAGCAACAGAGTAATCTCATCTGGTCTCATAGACTAGAGTCTAAGGCTTGGTATGAGACTGTGTGTGTGTGTGCGTGTGCGTGTGCGTGTGCGTGTGCGTGTGCGCGTGCGTGCGTGCTTGCTTGCTTGCTTGCTTATAGGCAGTTCCTTCTCATGTATTTAAAATGAAGCAAATTCAACCTATTGTATAATATCCCTGCCTCTGCTGCCGTGGTGGGGGGGGGTGTTAAAGCTTAACTTTCAATTAACATATTTTTAAAATATCCTTTTTTTAAATATATTCTCTTTTAACGCAAATATCCTTTTTTTTCTTCTTCTCAGGCTCGAATAGCATTCCTACAAGGAGAACGAAAGGGTCAAGAAAATTTAAAGAACGATCTAGTTAGAAGAATAAAAATGTTAGAATATGCATTAAAACAAGAAAGGTGAGTTCATGTAATAGGGCGTTTTTTTAGACCTGAATTTGCATTTCCACAAAGTTAATTTAGCACCTTATTATATTGGTTTATGAAATGCTTCTGTTACTACGTTAGTTCAGAGCTGAGAACTGCAGATTGGCCCTTGTCTGGTTTGAATGCAAAAAATGAGAACTTTTTAATATCCGGGACGTACTGAAAATAATTTTTGAATATGCATGCGTCAAACTGGACAGTTTGTGTTCTGGAAATAATTTTTCTGCTATTTAATTTAGAGCCGGGTCTGTCATTCACCTTCACTAAATGTAGTTAATCATCACATTTTGTTTTTATAATTTCCCATTGCAGTGTTTTCTGTTCAGATTTTAACGTGGGTAGATTAAAGACAAATGTACACATTTGCTCTGCTTCCTTGCAGAGCAAAGTACCACAAGTTAAAATATGGGACGGAACTAAATCAAGGTGAGGTGAAGATGCCCAGCTTTGAATCAGGTAAGGTCATGCTGAATTGCCTTTGAATGGAACGCATCTCTGCCTGTGAGGTTCACCTTGGCTGATAACCCCCCCTCCCCTCCTCCATGCTGTCTCACGCAGAAGAAACCAAAGACACAGAAGTCTCCGCCGTACCTCAGAACAGCCAGCTAACGTGGAAGCAGGGTCGACAGCTGCTCAGACAGTGAGTGCGCGCCGCCGGTCGCCTCGGTAACGTCCAGCCATCGCCACGGGCGACCTGAGGCTACCAATCGGAACCGTTTCTCATTGGTCCGCGTTTCTCTGCCAACGAGAGGGTTTGTCACTGTCAAGCTCGGCCCGCGCCGAGCCCAGGTGCTGGCGGTTCGGGACCGTGGGCTTAGTCAAACCCCTAATTGAAAGACCGTTTAAGTGATGCAGATGCGTCATAGTCCATATATCAGTGAGAGTGAGAGTATCACTCAAGGATTCTTAAGTATTCAAACAGCGAAGCCCGTTTGATGTGTGGAATGCGAGTTTAAAGGTTTAAAGTGTGTTTCACACCTGGAGTCCGTTTCCGGTAGTCACTTCTCTCCAACTTTAGAGATGCAGACCAAACTAGGTGAACTTGGGTGCAGTGGTCCGTATGGATCTCTTGGTCTTTGTGAGGGTTTTGTTTCCGTCACCATAGTCACTTAAAGGTTAATGTGACCACAGTTACGCTTTTTTATTCCCAGTTTCCTATCATTAAGCATGGCATGCAGTCAGGTTTCCCTCAACGTGATTACATTTTGTTCAAGGGCCTTAAATACGAACGACGCGATTCTCCGCTTTAGCTTGAACATCCGCGTAGCTTGCAGATTAACGCAGAAGTGACGACCTGCCGACGTGTGGTAAATCTCTGTCCTGGTAGATACCTTCAGGAAGTAGGCTACACGGACACGATATTGGACGTGCGGTCTCAGCGCGTGCGGTCGCTGCTGGGCCTGTCTGGAACGGAACAGAACGGCTCGGTGGAGACCAAGAACCTGGAGCAGATTCTCAACGGCGGAGAGTCTCTGGCCAAACAAAAGGGACAAGACATGAACAGGTAGATTCGCCCCAGAGGCGCTCAGTTTCGAAAGGGTTAAACCTCCCAAAAGCTCTGATTTAAGTCTTCACCGAAATCCATTTAGGCAGTCTAATGTTCAGATGGGGTGGTTTTATCGTAGATATTTTTAGTACATATGATAAATTCTTCACACCGAGACCGCACAGGGGCGTCTTTGGGGCGTAGAGGAAATAATTTTATTGGCACGCCCCAGCCAGCTCATTGGCTATGGTGTCAGATATTAGTTATATATGGTGTTAAATTTGTCATACCTGGCCTTTTCTCTTTAGGAATCCAGGTGATGTGCTGGAAACATTTAACTTTTTAGAAAATGCAGATGACAGTGATGAAGATGAGGACGAAGAGGGAGATATGGTGGATGACATCTCAGACAGGATGGAGAAGCACAGGATAAACAAACACAAAATAAAGGTGACCGTCTAAACTAACCTCTGCCGTAATTTAGAAGCATGTGAGAGCGCACCTGGATCACTCAATGGAGTGTTCCATTCCAAGTGTCGTCTTATGAATCCTCAAATTGTGCAATTTCCTGTGAGACGGATGGTAAGGTACTCTGCGGTCGGAAAGATGATTACCCTGACATGACGAACGTCAGTTCCGTCGATTTAAGAAAATTCATCTTGGGCTATTTTTATTCCATTGGCCGTAGTTGAAATGCCTTGAACCCCTCCAAACGAGTTCTTTGTGTTATGGCTGGTTCAGGATCTGTTGCCAAGCGATCTCAGCGGGGGGTCCGCCGCGTCGTTTCCCTTTACAGATTGGAAACGAGGGCCTGGCGTCGGACCTGCCGGACGATCCTGACACGGAGGAGGCACTGAAGGAGTTCGACTTCTTGGTGAACGCAGAGGACGGGGAGGGCGCCGGCGAGGCCAGGAGTTCGGGAGACGGCACAGAGTGGGGTACGGCGGGGCGCGGAATAAAGCCCTCTACTCAACCGGGGTTATACTCCACTGTGCTCACTCATTATGTCTCGGTGACATGGGCTTAATGGAACGTTTAGCGGAGCGTTTAGCGGAGCGTCAGGCCGTCGCATTATAGAAGCAGGCAAATGAGGATGCTGTGAATATAGGACCAAGTGCATTCATTAGTGGGTAGCATTAAAATCACGCTATTTGTTTAAATTTTTACCAAGCGAGTAGACTTATGAGTTCTTCTACATACCGTGCTGTACTGTAATACATGCTGTTGCGTGACATCAGTCAGAAACATTCAGCTGATTTATAAGAGGACAAACGGGGTAGTTGTCGATTAAGGAATGGAGCACTAACTGGTGTATACCCCAGATCTCCCTTTCGGCATGGCATGGTGTTCACTCTCTGTCTTAGCCGAGCCGCTGCCGTTTCCTTCTGGCGGGGGAAAGTCTTTCATCATGGGCTCTGACGACGTCCTGGAGAGCGTCTTGGGCCTGGGGGACCTGGCAGACCTCACCGTCTCCAACGACGAGGCCCAGTACAGCTATGATGTAAGTGGCCTGGCATTCCCACCCTCCCTCTCTGGGCTCTGCGCGGGCACCGGGCGTGGAGGAGAGGAGTCGAGGCACTCGAGGGCTGGAGACGGACATACGGTCCCGACCGAGCCACTCCTGGCCTCCTAAATCAACGCCACCTGTCAACCCTGTTTTCAGCTGCCGGCCAACCAGGACGCGTTCAGGAAGACGTGGAACCCCAAGTACACATTACGCAGCCACTTCGACGGAGTGCGAGCCCTGGCATTTCACCCCGTGGAGCCCGTGTTGGTCACCGTCTCTGAGGACCACACCCTGAAGCTGTGGAACCTGCAGAAGACCGTTCCTGCCAAAAAGCAAGTATTCCGCCTGGTCTTCGGTGACTTTGTTTTTTTCCAGATTTCCTTTGTTGAAACCTCCGTGTCTGCGCCTGTGTGTGTTTAAAGGGTCTTTCAAGTTTACAGTTCACCTGGACAATAACTCTCGACTAACTAGCTTCTTCTTTTTCATGACGTAGAAGTGCCTCTTTTGATGTGGAGCCCATTTACACGTTCAGAGCTCACATGTAAGTATTTGGTAACCAGGCTTTTATATTAAAAAACCAATTAGTCACAATAAAACTGTGGCCACCACAACACTGAATATAGAAGTATAAGAGTTTTTCCTCATGGGTATGACGTAAATGTACCCTGCCCTGATTCAGAGAGACGTACCCTTGACCAGCTCGCCTGATTTCCTGTCCCCCTTTTCTCTCCCCAAAGTGGGCCTGTCCTCTCACTGGCTGTCAGCTCCAGTGGGGAACAGTGCTACAGTGGCGGTCTCGACTCCACCATACAGTGGTGGAACGTTCCCAGCTCCAACGTGGACCCGTACGACACCTACGGTGAGGGCGTCTGCCTTTAATGGCGGGGAATGACACTTTGTTCGCGTTTCTGTCCAGATCGGGCACTTGGGTTATTCTGGTCGTGTTACTGGAGTCTCTGGTCATGTTACTGGAGTCTCTGGTCATGTTACTGGAGTCTCTGGGCGTTCGGTTTATTCTGGTCATGTTACTGGAGTCTCTGGGCACTCGGTTTAGTCTAGTCGTGTTACTGGAGTCTCTGGGCACTCGGTTTATTCTGGTCATGTTACTGGAGTCTCTGGGCACTCGGTTTATTCTGGTCGTGTTACTGGAGTCTGGGCACTCGGTTTAGTCTGGTCGTGTTACTGGAGTCTCTGGTCATGTTACTGGAGTCTCTGGGCACTCGGTTTATTCTGGTCGTGTTACTGGAGTCTCTGGGCACTCGGTTTAGTCTGGTCGTGTTACTGGAGTCTCTGGTCATGTTACTGGAGTCTCTGGGCACTCGGTTTA
>JAOYSI010000013.1:1721383-1738616 GCA_025775065.1 Hiodon alosoides | reverse complement strand
ACACAAAGATTGTTCTAAACTCAGTCAGCTTTACAAAAGAATGTTCTGAAGTTGTTTAGCATTACACGCATTCAGATGGTTCAGAAAGTTTTTTCTAATTTAAAATGAATTCATTTTAGGCAGCGACATTCGGGTAACCATATTATCCCTATCCTATTAAAGGCGGCTGAATTTTAAAGGGGAAGTCTGAGATTCACAAAAACAAAAACAAAAAAACCCTGTTAGCTTTTATAAATCTAATTGAATAATAACAATGAAAAATAAACCTTCTGATTGAAAATTATATGCCGCAAAACTTAAAAATTATTTCCATTTCTATAAAACCCACATACTTGTTACTTTTTTGGAGAGAAAACTGAAATAAATGACGGGACACGAGAGCAAGTTATAAATATGCCCGAAAAGCGTTTCCTGAGCATTTCGTACTTCTGAGGTTCTGAGGATAGGCGGCCCATAGACACGAGTCAATCAATCCGCTCTATAGAAGAAAATTGCAATGAAGTCTTGTTGTATCCAACGGCACCACTGTGTTGCCGAGGCCTCTTGAATCATTATAAATGCTTTAAACGAATCGGAGAGTGCCAATTATGTGGAAAAAAAATATTTTAAAATGTAGAGATAGGAGAGCTCCATACCGGTCCTTTTGTCACAATTTGTTGAATTAATGTTATGATTAGCCTTAAATTCAACATTCACTGCACATGAAATCTGGATGTCTTGGGTGAGCCTCAGGAAACCGCACCGTGGCAGTGTGTGGTTTATTTATTTTTTTTATTTTTTTTGAGAACACTAAATTGTGGCGTGTGCTTCTTGGAGACCGAGGTGCTTGCTTTATCTCATCGCATCATGTGAAAGATTCCTCGGGTGGGAGTCATTGCACTGGATTGGATTAAATAGGCATATCGCAAGAGGTGGCGGGCTGGCCATGGGGAACAGCGTCTCCTCTTCCCCTCAACCCAGATTTGCCACCGACCAGGGTTAGTCATGGGTGCTATCTCCATAGCAATGCGATGTACACTGTGTGCTATAAGGTGCAGTCTTTTCAACTCAATTCGGTTTGACCATTTCTGCAGCCCACTTTTAGCCAAGAATTCTAAGGGTTTCCCGAAAACTTCTCTCAGTTTCTCATCTTGTATTATTGGTGTCATCAATGGCCTACTTTCTTTAGAATGTTTCTCAACTCTTGCCTTCCAGGAGACTTTCAGAGCCTGCCAATGAGAGACCTCAAACTGCTGTCTTCGCACCTGGGCCCATGCCAGCGGGGCGAGCCGTGCGGGTGTGCGCGCCAGCTCTGTGTAAAGCCCAGATGCTGCCCTTGTCCGAAGAAAAGAGTGGGTGGATCTCTCTCCAGCTTTCTTTCCCTCAGCCGCACGCCCCTCATGGCAAACACAAAGGCTCGGCGACAAAAAAGTCCCACAGCAGCGTGGTGTGGCCACTAAGGAACCGGGCCTGCGCCTGGAGACGGTCATGGTAGATGCTTTCGTGCCTTAAAGAAAAGTGCAAAACCTGAGGTGGCGTGCAGCCTGTGGGCACGACCTCCCCCCACCAATGGCTACAGTAATATTTCATCACCTGGATAAGTGCATCCGCCTCATAAGGGAACCGGTACTTCATCTTCCTTGGGTAACGTCAAAGTAAATGGACTGCAGGACTCGAATTGTTCACACTGGCATTTATTAAGGTGACGTACCGAAGTGACAGAACATGGCTTCTAATGTTGTGTTATGTGGGATTGCAAGGCTGTCAAATAGAACTGCAAAAAATGTGTCACAGATGTCCCTGAAGCTGGGGATCTGGGTGAAAAAGACTGGTTTCTCATGCTCAGAGTCTATTAAAAGAAAAGGGATCTGTGTGTGGTGGAACAGTCTGAATTTCCACTTGACAGATGGTGTTATGGTAGAGAGCAAATCGAGGAACGCTTTAATTTAGGCTTTTGCAAAATACACTTAAAAAAATGTAATAAACAAATGCCTGATCCTTGCAACGAGACACACATCTAGGATTTATTTAGAACGTGCTCAACGGGCCGTTCTTGCTTCGCTTCGAAGCCTCCAGCGAAAGGAAGGTTGAGATGAGCATAAAATTCCACTTGAGAAATTAGCTGACCACTGACACGTGTCAGTTGCCAAGTTCTGCACCCGGGTCTGAATTTAGAAGACTTCACGTTTTAGCACACAACCGCTCGCGGATACACATATCCAGCGCCTTCCTTTTTTCCGCTCGTGCAAGTCCCTCTTTTCTGGATGCGGGCGATTCAAAATAAAAGAATAGTTCATGGTAGTAAGCACGGCAAGTTTATTTTGATTGAATGTGACATGTTTCCCTAACTTTGCCTAGTTCCTTGGTGCTCCGCAAAAAGGCCCACAAATAGAAGAGTTTTTTTCCTTTTCACTTTTTCATCTGAAACAGTCCCATTGTCATCTGTGTGGTCTCCAGGTGGAAGGTGTCCCGATACAACAAACACGGGAGCACAGTTAAGGAGCTTAAAACATCTCCACTTCGCTAAGCTATTGAAACCGCGGCTCAAACGGTAGAAGGAGGCTGGCCGATGCTTTCGAAGCCCCGTGTCCAATAATCTTGCTACGGTGCAAACTGCCTCTCTCATGTCACTACTCGCCCTGTGATGATTCGTTGAAAAACGGAGGGCGGCCTATCGGTCCCTGCCCGTTCCGCAGTGACAAAAATCAGGCCCGTTGTGCAGGGAACTTGTGTCGGCCCGCCATTTAGAGTTCCTCGGTTTTTTGGACATGTGTCCGGGAGATGCTGAACGTGTTGGGGGCTGGATCAGCGCTCCTCTAATAGGATTACAGTTTTCCCCTCTCCCTCCTCCCTTCCTCCGCTCCGACCCCAGTTCTTATCCTTTATTATGGTGCGTTCTGCGGCCCGTCTTATTTCGCCTCGTTCAATTGAATTCCTCTGCATTATTAATCAGCTTTCAGGAGATTACTGAACCACGGCCTCATCGTGTGCGATGCGGTTAAATTCACCTGCGAAAAAAGAAAAGACCAGAACCCCCTCGGTCCCGTGCTCCTAATCCGAGTTGACATCGATGGCTTTGAGCTGCGGTCCAAGAGCAGACTTGGTGCAAACAGGGCAATTGTTTTCATGCTCTTTTAACAGCTTCAGTCAGGCAAGGCATAACAGTGTGGACGTTTTCCTCAGTGGACCCGGGAGCATCCATACTGTAGGTCTTAATTGTGTTAATGGGGGGGAAGTTGGAGCTATTAGGGGTCCGGATGGGGCAGGGGGTGGCGGCCAGGCGTGGAAAGAATCGCAGCTCTGTAGTCAGTCCCGTTATCAGGGAGAGACAGAGCCGGCTCTAGAAGACCGGCACATTGCTTACCCAAGAAACTAAAGTTAAATAGGCTATATTAGTACTGCCAGAAACAACACACGCATTTTTCTATTATTATTATTATTATTATTATTATTATTATTATTATTATTGTTATTCATGTTTGGCACTTTGGTACTCAGGGATTACTAAGCATTTAGCACAGTTTGAATGAACGCACTTAAACTTTGAGTGGGAGAGTTCACTCTTGATGAAAGAGACTGGCTCGTTAAGACAGAGGGGCTTAACGGAGCAGGGGGCCTTGCAGGTGGACTAATCTGTTCTGCCAGTTTCTCCGTGAAACGGGCCGCGCTAATGATGGGAAGACCACGGATCAGAGCCCAGCCAGCGCGGTACTGCCGAGAACCCGTCCGCAGCCGTGCCGGAATTCCACCCGGGATTAAACCGCGACTCCCCGGGCCCTCCAGGCCTTATTAGGACGATTTGGACCGCCGTTACCGCTGCAGCATTCCTCCGGTGGGCAGGACATTGAACAGTCCGAGGGCCCCTTGGACTATTGAACTGCAGAGAGGTGGAGAGTGGGAGAATTCACCCCCACCACCACGCTTGTCCCAAACCCCCATTCGTTCTCACCCGCCACTCTCTCAGTCAGGCATGTGTGTACAATATAACACGCCTCATAGAACAAACAATATGGGCAGAGGGCAAGGGGGCAGTGCTCTTTTCTTCCTCTGGCGCCCTCTTTTCGCTCGACACTGGGGTGTTTGTCAGACGCAATCCCCATCAGTGGGCCAATGGCAGAATGGGCAGCTCGCGTGTGGGAAGGTACGGGGTCCAGCTTCCTGCCACTGTCCCAACATGGGCCTTCACGTTCCCAGCCTTCCTCCTGTCAATCTTCGTCCTCCTCTTGGCGCAGCACAGACTGACTTTTAGTTATTCAATTATTCTGAATTCTGAATTCACCAACAAAAGGCAAGACCAGCATAGACTCTGGAAGAGGCCTGGTGGAAGAGGCCTGGTGGAAGAAGCCTGGTGGAATAGGCCTGGTGGAAGAAGCCTGGTGGAATAGGCCTGGTGGATGAGGCCTGGTGGAAGAAGCCTGGTGGAATAGGCCTGGTGGATGAGGCCTGTTGGATGATGCCTGTTGGAAGAGGCCTGGTGGACGAGGCCTGGTGGATTAGGCCTGGTGGATTAGGCCTGGTGGAAGAGGCCTGGTGGATGAGGCCTGGTGGATTAGGCCTGGTGGAAGAGGCCTGGTGGATGAGGCCTGTTGGAAGAAGCCTGGTGGATGCTTTGCGGGTGAGTTGTGCTAGCTCACTTCCACTCTGTTCGTCTGGGCTACTTGTTAAATGAGCCCTGAAGACCGCAGCGTGTAAACTGGGTTACATTCAATATTCAATATCTGCTAAATATTTCACTGGCCCCGAGCACAGTCGGGCTTTTCAATGGGCTTTAACTGGGATTACAGGCAGCACCATGCTCTCCACTTTCCTCTAATCATCACACGTTCATGCAATGCAATGTTTGTGTCAAAGGGGGAAACACATATCTAGCTTGCAATAATATGTACATGTACTATATATATATAGAATTCTCTCGTCTCGTTTACAAGATTAAAAATCCTGTGTTTACTAGAGAAAATACCTGTTGATGAGACAGCGCTGACTCTTCACTTGTTGATGAGCCCTTTCGCCCTCGAGCTTGTATTTTCTCTGGCATCGTTCACCACGGTCAGATGTGACCCGTTGTCTATAGGCATTTAGAACGGCTGCTTCGTGAAGGGAATGGGAAAGGGATTCTCCTTGTCCAAATAACTTCACTGTCCAATTACAGCAATTGAGGTGTGTATTTCTGCTGTCCAGATACTTTTTTAACAGTAGGATACACTTTGAACGGTGCACCATTAAAGCCTGGAATGATGGGTAATGTCGAAAGAGAGAAAAAAAAGATTATGGGCACTATGATGGGAATTTGTAACACATTTGAAACACACTTTAATGGTCGGTTTGGCAGGCATAGCCTGCATTCCTTGTTGACAGGTGTTGGCTGCATGTCAGATCGACTGAGGACAAATCTGGGTGGCGGTCGTAGGGCGGCGGCCCCACGATGCTGTGTCCACCGCTTTCCCACAATGCAAAATACCCCCCCAAAAAACCCCACTTGAACTTATTAGAGGGGAGTTCACTTGATGGGTGGGCCAACACCATCACCACCTCTCTTGGCCCGGGAGAGCCACACACACACACACACACACACACACACACACACACACACACACACACACACACACACACAGGAATATATGCCACAGAAACAGGACAAACGGACAGTGCTGCAGAAATCATTTTTTTTGGCACCTTTTTCGGTTACTGAAGCTGTAATTCCCTGTGGCACAAAAGGTAAACATTGGTATTTTAACCTTTCGTTATGAACGGCTCCCTTACTCCAAGTTCCCCCCCCCCCCCCCTAGTTTTTGGGGAGGAAGTGCATGATTCACCGCATGGCTTCTTTCGTGGCGGCACGCAAGAGAAATTTGCGTAGCCTGAGGAATGCTCTGATACGATGGCTCTGGTAGTCAGAGCGGTTCGTGGGGATCCGGCGTCACGTGAACTCCGCCTCGCGGATGCCCTCTTCCTGTCGGGGTGCGGTGGTGCCTCCCAGTCCCTCCGCCGACCTGACGGAAGCGGGGTGAAAAGCAGGGGAGAGGAGAGACACGCACCGGGGGTGGGGAAGGGTGAGGGGGGCAAGCCACCCTGCTCGTCCTTCTTCCTTTGCCCATTCACAGCCACTGGGGTTTAATACGATCTATAAACTCATCTGTCTGTTTACATATCAGCAAATGATACGTCTCTCCGATCCACTTACGTCTCCGAGCATAATGTATACACAGAGCGCTGACGCTGTGTACACAAGACGCAGAGATAGCTGGGGGCTGTGTGCTGTCCCGGCTTTCACAGCGCGCTGTCAATCTAATAAATAAAGCATTCGCTCCAGTCAGCCACTCTGCGAGAGCACGGGGCCGCGGCCGCATTGCGTGCAAACCCAGCTCACTGCGTGAGTCCGCTCTCCGCTGAGCCTAACGCGAACTGACATGTTACAGTAAAAGTACTTTATAAAATCAATATTAAATTCACAGCCTTTGACATCCTGAGACATCTAAGATAAAGGGGAAATAAGGCGTAGAGTAAATAGTCCTGCAGCCATGTCAGCTGCTGGAAGAGGAAGTCGGAGGATGACAGAGGGGACCATGGGGGAATTAGTGCAGTGCTAGTCATGTTTTATACCAAGGTCTTGACATCAATGAAAACATTATAAAACGGCACGCAAACTCTGACAAAAAAAAAAAAAAGAATAAAAAAAAAAAGGAGGGAAGACCCGGTACTGTGTGAACTGAGTTTGTACTTTGTCACTGCCTTCCAATCCGACAGGGGAGGTGGAGAATGGGGCTCCGCCAGTGACAGGGATATTATTACAGGGATTTTTATTTTAAGTTTGGATCTTTTGGGGCGGTCCATTAGCTCTCTTGCAAAAGAGGGGTCTGTATCCGGGGCGATACCTCGTGCACGTTATGACATCTTCAATGAATTCCAGTAACCTCATGAAAGTTTGTCTGTTTCAGCTTGTCTGCCCCCGAATCCATGACCATCACGGCTGTGACCAGGACCGCATGCCCTGCTCGCTCAGACGAGTGACCCAGCCGTATGGTGAGGAGCATCAGCCCAGTCACGCCATTCTCATGATACAGAGAAAAAAACATATTATATACCTAGGTGCTGACAATAAAAGCAATACATATTTTATGATTAGGAAATATTTAAAAACCCTGCCTGTTCAAAACTTTCAAATATAGCCAAATAAAGGCAATTATTCAAATTATGAACAAATTATGAGCACATTCTTTCTTAGATTTTTGAACATTTAACACTAACACTGACCCTACAATACAGGTAATGTGTTTACTTTCTCACTGGAGTCTGAGATATATTTCAATATATATAAAAACTTGACTTTTGAGAGAGGTCATATTATTGTAATCTCTGCCACAAATCAGAGAGCGGAATCAACAACATTAAACCTAAACGCCTACTGTTGCTCGGGCTAACAGCATTTCATTTCTGGAGTTGCCAGTAAGCGGGGGAGGGTTTTTCTTTTATTTTTTCCTACAGTGAATACCTTGGGTTTAACTTTTCACATTACACCTGGTTTGTAGACTTTTTGTTGTTGCTTTGGTCTGAGCGTTTGATTTTGATGGACAGGTCGCTGTGCACTGTGCTCTTTATGCACTGCAGACAAGACATGCGTGAAAAACAGAAGCACGATGGCTAATTTTTCCAGGAAAACCTCATGATTTGGGTTCCGCTCCGAGACCGCGGCGACTGCTGCGGCACAGAAACCGTGGAGGTCGGGGGACGGATATGAGCTGATGTGTCGTGCGTCATGCGTCACTGCACCTAAGCGGCACATTTTAGCGTCTACCCTAAACATGTTGCATGTGCTGCCAAGCCCTGTTGGGACACACAAGATTATCGCGTGCCATAAATAGGACACTAATTCCGCGCTCGGTGAGGGCACAGCGCCCGCGACGCTGCACAAGGGCAGGATGTGGGGAGGCGCAGGGTAGTTTAATAGGTCACAGACTGGAGGAGATGCGCTTTGACAAGGACGGAAGCTACAAAAAGGTCAGATGAGCAGCAACATGGCGGGTGACCCGCCCAGCTTCCCCACCAACATCCCCTGTCACCAGCTGTCAGAGGGTACGGGGGCTTGATGGGCACATCCAGACAAGGTGTAGCAACCCCGACCCACAAACGAAAGTCCACAACCGTGTCCGGACATTTTGAGGATCGTTATCAGTGGGAGCTTCCCCAATAAAGCACTTGGGGTTTTTTTTTTTTGTGTGTGTGATTATGCGAGAGCTTTACAAAGGCTTTGTAACATTAACAAAGCTGCAGAAGGCTGAGATTACAAGTCTCCATTTATAAAACCAGAACTAATGAGCATGCACAGGGATGATTAGAAAGAAGACAAGTTAGACAAGTGAGGATATTAAACTGGAAATATGAAATAGTCTGTGTACTGCTGCGTTTTTTTCCCCCTTTTTCTACCGTACCAATTATAATTTCAAATATTGTAGCCTTCGGGACAGGTCCAGGATGTCTAAGGAGGTGAAGATATAAACCAGAACCATGCATGTTGTAAATTAAAGGTGGAGAAGATCCATGACCTCAAGGAGATGGCTTCTTAAGGTGATAAAGTTGATCTGATGTAAATCTTCTCTCAGATTCCAAAACGGTGATACCCCTGAAATGGGCAACCCAGACAAATTCACTCAAATTTTCAAAGGTTCGGCATTAAGCTCCAAAGGCCGTGACAGCGCATTCGAGGGCTGTCAGTATTTTCCTGGGTGCCGACAGGAGCATCTGTGTTCTCGGCCGTGGTGTTCACCACCATATTTAATTATGTATTCAAGACATTTTTCAAAGGTTGATATGTGCTTTAGCATTTATGTGCATGGTTATGAAACCCCACCCTGTTAAGACCAGCAGACAGAGTGGTAATCCCCCTACTCTGCTAAAAATACCCCCCTTCTGTTCCCTTCCCAACCTGGTCTTGTGCACACGGGAAAACCAGTTGGCTTTTCACATCAGATTACTCAACACTGGTCGTACTGAGGCAGAAAACGATCGATCTGCATTCCTGTGGATTTAAATGAATCCATCGGTTTTTAAACTAATCAGATTAAAGTAGGACACCAATGGGTGGATTTGATTCATGACGGTCAACTTCTGGAAAAGAATAAATGGGAAATATTAACAGAAAATTTGGCACGATGTGAAGCATACAGTTATTATAAGAAATGGCTAACAACGCGGTTGTTTAAAATGTTTAACCCTACAGAAAAAGTCGAGATGCACATGCATTGCTTTCAGAGTTTTTTAATAACCAAGGCAATCCCCACAGATGGTTTCTCTGACACCGCTACTCCCATTTACCATTACTAAATTAATATTTTTTTTTTACTTTTCTCACTTGTTTAAATTTAAACCAATCAGCTTTTCAGCATGAGACTCATTTGGGCATCACATTATGAGTACAGGAAAAATGGTCTTTTCCCAAGAATCCCGAATTAGTTATGTGCCGGATAATTTAATAGTTTAATCTAATCTGACACCGAACTGTGAAAGGCCCGGCTCATTTTGATTTAATGGATTGTAAAGGCTTAGACGGATTGTGTTTTAACGAGAAGGCTGAAGCACGGTCAGCTCTCTCGTGTTTTCCCGGCGTAACTAACTATGATACGTCTGTGGCCGATCCCCGGGGAATGAGATGTTGCTGTTTGGGGCCGGGCGTGACTTTGGGGTTCATGTCTTCTGTAGCTGGGTTCTCTGGCTCCCTTCACCACAAGCCCCAGCCGAGATGAGTTAAGAGGCGTGTCGCAGTTTTGTGACTCACATAACCTCAAAACTCAAGCCTGCATGCCCCTCAAAAGCAACGCCTGCGCCACATTGCTGTGTGCCTAACTTCAGGAAGTGGCTTTGGGAACCGACGGTGGTCTGCGGTGCAATGGACAGCTGAAACACAGTTCACATTGCTGTGTGCCTAACTTCAGGAAGTGGCTTTGGGAACCGACGGTGGTCTGCGGTGCAATGGGGGGGGGGTCCATTCATTGTTCATTTGTTCTCATGGAAGTGTTTTTTTCCAGCCTCAGTTGAAGAACACCAGATACCCCCCTCCCGTGTCACCTGGTTTTGTCTGGAAATTAACCATCAATTCCAAACTTGCCTCTTTTCACTCTTTTCAGCTTGCACGGAAAGGCTATGATCAGATCCCTCCCATATTTTCTCACTGTCACAGAAACACTCAGATGCCCAGGGACTGAGGCTTTATTCCCGGCAAAGCTAACCCCCCCCCCCCCCCCCCTTTAAAAGCAGCAGAATCGAGTAGCTCAATAGTAGCCCGACAAGCGCAGATTGCATTTGTGTCCATAATTGATATGGGCACTGCGTAAAAAACTACACTGTTGGAAGATAAACTCACTATGAACTTCTCTTTCACCTATCAGGTTGGTTGAGTTCAAAGCGGAAAGCGAAGATTCACGGGCGCCTTCTCTAAAAGGAGATCAAATAAATATACTTCACAGGAAAAAAAAGAAACTTAAATTCACACCATGTCACCTATAACCAGAGAATTCCGTATGCATATAGGAGCAATGAATCTTTTATTGTCCATATATATAACTGAGACAGTCCTTTCAACACTGAAAATCATTACACGGTTTGCGGATAATTACCTAGTCTGAATATTTAGATGGTGGGTTGAAAAAACAAGAGAAGATCATTTATTCTATACACTGAAGAGGAAACCCATGAATAGATACACCACCAAAGATAATGCTGTACGTTGCTACGTGCATTTTCTCTTGAGTACCAAAGGCTATTTTCAGCATGTATTATTTTTCTGGCTCATATTTAAAATGAAGGGTTTATATGACATATCTTTCTAAAAACACTTAGATCTGTTCAGGATCATGAGAGCCTATTGCATGATTATAGAGTCTGACAACCCAACTCGGATTATCTACGGTCTCAGATCAACTTAAGCAGTCTTCAAAATATTGCAGGAAACACCATTCAAGAACATAATTCAAAGCACAGCCTTCCTCACAGGCCACAATGAGCAGAAGAGAGTCAGCCTGTTGATTTCTCAGGATAAAAACCAGGAAAGTCATTTCCCGGAGAGAGAAGGAAGAGTGCTTTGCGCAGCACACAGAGGAAAAGAGGAGGTTTTCAGTCGTTGATCTGTGAGCTTGGTGTGGGAAAAAAGCAGAAGTGAAGACCGTCCAGGCTTGGGGACCAATCCATGAACAGGATACTGCATCGTCCCATCAGCCCCTGGCTAGGTGACTTCACTTCTTTATAATCACAATGTCTGTCTTCTGTCAATGTTCCCTTTGAACCACAGAATAAAACAAACAAAAAAAATTACTCTTTTTCGCGGAGGGTCAAAAACGTCTTCGTATTTTAAAACCTTGATACGTCTCAACATGATACGTGTCTCCACCACATTGTGCTGCTCTGTTCGTAATTCACAGCATAAACTGGTAATCGTAGCAGAGTTTAACATCGGCAGATTATAAAGAGAGCAGCAATCTGCCCTCGCGTCCTCCTGTTAAATTATACTAATTGGAATTCCTTTTAACAATGTTATTTGGTCCCACGTGCACACTTGACCCTGTTAATTCAACGCCGGCGCTGTGCCCTTCTTTCTGAGCAGTTCATACGTCTTTAGTCATGTCTGTAATTATTGTCTTTTCTGAACTAGTGGAAAAAATCCTCCCCCTCAAAAAAAATAAACCATAAATAAATAAAAACAAAGTTTGAATGCGTCAAGAAAACCGTCAAGAAAACCGTCAAGCAAACTGGCCTATTCTTTCTGTGGAATATGCATTTCGAAGTGTGTATCATCCGTATACAAATGTCTTAAAACAGGTATAGCGTTTTACGCACGTAATCATCCAAATTTTTTGCTGTCGTTTAGCTTCCCACCATCCTTTTGGAAAAGCTCCAGTTCTACATGATTTCATTCGTTCTTTTTGTTTAAATAAGCAATCCCTATCAAAAAGCAATTACTTCAAGATGGTCAGATAATTCCTATTTTTCAGTGGCTGACAAGGAGAGACACAGGGCCCATCCCAAACCTGTGAATAAGAGGCATTGGTTAGCACTTAGCGGAAATCAGTTCTGATTCCTGGTTCTGGAGGCCCACTGTGTGTGCTGGTTTTCATTCCAGCCAAGTAATTAAGTACTTAAATCAAACAATTAGCGGCCTAATTGAGCTAATTTACTGTTTCCTCTTAGTACTCAAGATGATAGTTATTTAAAGAGAGTTGGAATACCGCCTGGACAGTGGTCCTCCAGGATCAGGATTGAGATCCACTTTTTAGCGGATTATCTGGTTGCCACTAATCGGTGAAGGTGGGGTGGGGTGGGGTGTTGTGGTGCGGTGGGGGGGAACGATGGCAAACACAAGGAGCTGACAAATTCTAGCGGCAGTGTTTTGTTTTGTGTAACTCGAAACGTTGTCTGTTAGCAGAGCTGGTTTTTCAGAAGGTTCTGTCTGATGGGAAATCTCCTTCATGGGTGAAGACCCAACCGCCCATAACAAATCCACACCGGTACTCAAATAATCAAAACGTTCATGTCTTGAGTATGAACATTGAAGCGAACATTGTAAATACAAGGTTCCAGTAGTTTCAGTGTTCGCCAGTGTGCCTCTCCACAATGCGTCCCAGCGTTTAAACTGATACAGTAATGAAATTACTTTTCTGGCACGCCTTTGGGACAATTCAATTTAATGAGAATTAATCAGGTCTCTTGGATTGTGCTTTTGAGAGCACAGAACTCAAAGCTTTCCACAAACTCGCACGCTGGCAGTGTTGTAAAAAATGGGACGCCGGTTCTGCCAGTAGTCACATTTCCACAGGGATTAATGCTGTGCATGCTGTTTTCAAACAATTTCAGGCGAATTTGGATGTTTGAAAAAAGAAAATTGCTAGTATGGAAAAATCTCTCTTTTCTCTACATTGAACCGGGCACATTAAAGAGTATGATGGGATAATTAAATTAGCAAGTGTGCTCCACTTCGGCAGCTCAGCACACTGATTTAAATTACATGGAAATTTTGTAAGCATGGTAGTTCTCACCTACAGATACCTGTAATGCCTGTAATTAATGAGAAAAACTAGATAGGTGGGTACCTCCAGCCTGCGGCGTCTGGTGGGTTTCTCATTTGCCCTTTAAGTGCAGACCGTGTAACAGTGAGAGCAGAAATGTTAAGCGTGCCGCACGAGAAACAGCGTTTGGCATTCTGGTCCCGAGCCGCCGCAAACAAAATGCACAGACTCAAAATAGCAAATTATGAACAGTGTAAATAAATCCGTACTTAAACCTCAGGCTAGTCGTCCTCATTGCTTAGTCAGCACCGCTAGGGACCAGAATTTCCTGGTGGAGAGGCGTTTACTGAGGTAAACATTGTCTAAAATGGAAAAAAAATAAAAAATAAGAAGAGAGAGAGAGGATTGAGTAAATCATAAAAAAAAAAACACTTTTAATAGTTTTAATCTAGAAGGATGACTACAGTATTTTAGGATAAAAGATGGAGGCCGATCACTAAACAGCGGTCTAAATGGATGTCCATATTCTATGTATGAAAACAAGATTGTGGCGCCACAACCAATGTTGTTACGGGGCTGATTTGTCGATAGGGGAGTATAGGGGAGTCCATAGGGGAGTAAATTTCAAGGTCAAGGGTCTATTTCTATATCGGTGTGGAATTCCCAACTCGGAAGTGAAAGTATAATATTTTTCTGAAACCTAAAATAGAAAAGGATCATTATCTAAAACTGATAGAACCTTCTGAGGCGGGTTCTAAGATCACTTTTTTCGTCTATCGCTAGACCACGACCTTTCAGATCCTGACAAGGTCCGTTCAGGTCAGATCCGGTGGTCACACCCCCGTTTGTGGACAGCCTTCATCTTTTCCTGGAGTCTCAACAACACCTTCTTATCATCAATACTTTGGACGACAAGGCATTTCTTCAGGTTGGCCGTGCGTGCAGAGACTAAGATCCTTTGTACATCCCAGTCCTCATTGGATAGTACTGTCTCAGAGGAGTGCAGCAGCAAAGATTTAGTGGGGTAAGGAGGATGAAATCCGTTAAATATTGAACAATATTCCCAGCAAGCCTGTCGGGCCGCGGCACTGGCCAATACATTTTTTGTCAAATCTGCGGATGTTGGATGATCTGGTCTGGGCACGGGATGGGAGGCAAAATCTTTACGGGCCTGAAGGGGCAGTTTCCCTTCTGTTGCTCAGTGGGAGTAGTAGAACGTTTGTCCGGCAGGCCACCAAAACACCAAACCTCATTGCATGGTCTTTTTTCTGCCGGGCCCTTCCGGGGCGGACGGTTTTTAGAGATGCATTTGCGAGCAGCAGGCGATTCCTGCCGGCTCGATCGGTGCCTCCGGGCCAAGTCCGCACTCGGACCACCCTGGTTCCGCGCTGCCGCTGGGCCAGCGATGTTGTGGTGATCAATGGCTGCTGGATCACCGGGAGGGCCTCATCGAGTTTGCCCCAGTGCTCTGGGAGCACCAGGGAGGGGGCTCCCACCTGCAGTTCAGGAGCCGCACAGAGGGGCGTGAGGCAGGGTCGACACAGGGCATCATGCTGGCTGAGCACAACTGGGCGTAGAGCCGCTCTCCGTCTGGGCTGGTGCCCCTGACCCAACGTGGACGGTGATGCGTATCGAAAGTTTTAAACCAACGAGCGGATTTGGAAAGTGACACGTTTCTGCATCGTGTACACACGTCCAACACCTGACATTACTCTTTCCCAGAACCCCTTTCCACCGGCCTGGGCTGTGCATCTAAGGACTAGCCCAGCAGCTTGGGCTTTAGCATTGGGCCAGGCACACGTAGGGCTTCCTCTAAAAGCTGCCGGATCGATACCTTTACCTCTCCCCACTGTTAAATCGTCACGAGAGCACAGTGAGGAGGGCGGCGGGTGGCTATTGACTTCTTGTCCGACAGGATCTGTGTGTACGCAGCGTTGAGTGTACACAGAAAATATGTTTGATGTTTGTCTTTGTGTGTTTGTGTTCCTTTTTTCCCTTCCTATAGCTCCGTTTTTAATACTTTCAAATCCCACCTTTTGCTGTCGAAGTGGCAGGACCCAAGGCCTTATTTTCGGGGTACCCTTGAACCCTTTCCATGCCATAGCCATTGTTTTTCACTGTTGGACATGAGCTGCAGCTTTGGGGATTCGGGAGTCCTCTATCCAATAGATTATCTAGTCTGTCAATTTTCCAGTGTCAGGCCTTAAGGAGGACATCGGTATTGGACAGTGATCGGTATGAAAGTATTTGCAAGTTTCAGGGACCTCTAAATATATCCTACATAGCGGTAGTGACTGCGGAGATACCAAGAGGTACGACAACCAATGGCAGTGTTTGTGTCAGTCTCTTGCTCGAGGACAACTCTGATTGTATTATGCAATAACAATCTTGCGTTCACTTCCCATGTTAAAATATGGATGCTATGTTTTCTCCCGATGATGAGAACGGCGGCTGAGGGAGTTTCTGTTTTCCCAGGTTGCCACAGCAACAAGCCTTTTGGTTGTGGAGATAAGGCCTCACAGCCTGTTGGCCGGTATTGGCGGGAGAGACTGCGAGTTCCTTGGAAGAATATTTGCCGTTAAATAAATTCAACTGGATGGAGTCAGTTAGTTATAACGCTCAGCACTCTGTATAAACTCAGATATTGCACTTAAGAATTATCATTCATTCATTTAGATTAATATTATTCATGATCACATATTCAGATTAGTAAGAAATAGCTTTTGTGTTCATTCTTCACTGGGCTTTTAGGTTTGTTTTTTTCATGAATAAATAGAAAAACTGTTCTCCCTCTAACTAATCATTTATCTCTGGACCACAGTCTGGGGAAGGTCTGTTCGAGCTACAACTGCTGGCATGCAGTCTACGCTTCACGGCCTCGCGGTTTGTTCAAAGACCTTCATCCTGAGCGCGTCGCAAATTCCAGCGCTTCCACAGTCTCTGCGAATGAGAGCTCGGGCCCAATACTTTTCCACGCAGCACAAGATGAAACACCTGACACTGGCACCAAACTGTTGGAAGTGGAGCTTAAAAATTGCCTGCCCCCTCAACCCCCGTCCGTCCACCCCCCACCACCAGTTCCCAAAGATGAGTGGCCCGCTTTGTATGGGAACAGCATTTGCTCTTGTATCCCTTGTTAGCGATGCAGCCTTTTCTGTGCGGAGTGACAGACAGCTTGCTCCACTCAGGCTTAGGTGCGGCCTCGTTAGCCCGGCCCGGAGTATGTGCATAATGAAAGGACCTGGCAACACATTTCCCTCCATTAGCCTCTCGGTTTCCTCTCTGGGAAAACGGCTCTGGGCCCCCTTTCAGACCGGGACAAACAAAGCCCCCAATTCTCGAGTGCCAGGCGGCCCCGTGGATTGCGGGGTAGGAAATGTCACATCACGTGCAGAATGCCCATTATCGGACACCGTTGTTTGTTCTCCCTGGCTCCCACCACCCCCCCCCCATCAATTGGAAAGGTGCCTCCTCCTTCCTTAAGTCTAATGTGGAATTGACGAATCAAGTCTTGTGTCTATGACAGAATATAATAAACTGGAGAGAGGCAGCCAATTCCCCCCCAGAATCTAATTGGTTTCGGCATCAAAGATTTCACTTGACGACAGACTCCCTTTTTAGGCAATTTTCTCCCTCATTATGCCAGTGGTCCCATTAAAAGGGACCACCGGGTCCCCGTGCTGGAGAATAGGGAGAAAGCAATAATGAGTTATTTCATTTTACAAAGCGTTCCCAGCTCTATTTAACAGCCTGTGATAGATCATTCGCGCACCAGTGCGGCATGCTTGGCCTTGGCTAATTGCAGACATGGCACCAAGCTGGACCGTTGCAAGGCCGTGGTCCCATTGCTCGTGTGGGTTTTGCTGACAATGAGACGGGACACCTTGTTGAAAATTCAAGTTTCATATTCTTGCCTACTAATCTGACTAGCCTTTCCCTTTCACAGTTCCCACTCGAGTAGAAAATAAGAGTAGATATTTACACCACCTTACCTGGCAGACACACGAGAGACAAAGGCCCTGTGAGGCAGGGTTGACACAGGTTTGCACAGCCCTTTGCAGCACAGGGACTGACGCACACGCACATACGCGGCCGATCCACCTAACCTGGAAGGTTTTCTGTATAAATCTGTATATGTAGAAG
The DNA here is from genome assembly GCA_025775065.1 of Hiodon alosoides. Taxonomy (NCBI): domain Eukaryota; kingdom Metazoa; phylum Chordata; class Actinopteri; order Hiodontiformes; family Hiodontidae; genus Hiodon; species Hiodon alosoides. The sequence goes on along the minus strand of JAOYSI010000013.1, from coordinate 1,721,505 downwards.
CACAGTTTGATTAACTCTTGTAATTGCTATATATATTTGCTATTCCACACACACACACACACACACACACACACACACACACACACACACACACATATATATATATATATATATATATATAT
>JAOYSI010000013.1:1678669-1714629 GCA_025775065.1 Hiodon alosoides | reverse complement strand
TCTCTCTCTCTCTCTCTCTCTCTCTCTCTCTCTCTCTCTCTCTCTCTCTCTCTCTCTCTCTCTCTCTCTCCTACAGCTGCTCGCGCTGAAACTCGGGCTGGCGCCTGCGAATTGCGTGTTACCCACACATTGTCAATGTTGCGCCATTTTATTGGTAAACAAGAAAACTCAGTTTGGTCAATAAATGATCTGTGGGCGTGCTGCTGTACTTAAGAAAGCTTGTGAAAGCTATTCAAGAGTGCCCTGCTGTGGTTCCTTTTTTAAAAACAAATATTCTTTAATGAGCTGCCTCTCTGCGGTGAAGCTTTTTTAGACATTAGCAGCCAAACGCCTTTTGTTATTTGCTGCAGCTATTTTGATGCGTTGCTGATGCTGGAGTGGTTAAAATATAAGTAATTGCTGGATCGTTTGCAGGTTGTTTAGCTTGTGTACCAAGCCAGATGAGAACAGTTAATGAGCACAGCTTCCAGCGGCAATTAGTGGAGCAGTCGTGTATATCACAGATGATTTGCAATTAGCCGGTTACATGTATATTGGCTGTGTTGCTGGCTGCTGGAGGTGGGTGGGTAGGAGTGGATTGGGAGGAGGCGGGGAGGGGGGGCGCTGGTGGTGAAAAACATGATGTTTAGCTGATCCAGCTGACTCGAGACCCAACTTTTTTATATTTAATACCAGAAGATCCAATGCCTTCGAGGGGTGCAGAGGAGACCATGTGTTTCGGTAGGGTCGCATTACACGATTGCGTTTCACAGATCAACTGACCGCAGCATTCTCACTTTGCTGCTTCTGTCCTGAGACCAGAGAATCAAACCAGTTTTATTTGTTTCACCCCCCCCAGGAACTGTATCGTATTGGAGTATTGGTCATTTTTGAACCATCAATTTAACAATCAAACCACACAGAAAAATAACCCCAAAACCAAAACCACTAATCCTCAGCCGAACTTACTTGAGGAAGAAAAAAAGATAAAATCATGTACAATGTCATAGACCAGAGGATTCCGTATGACGCACCGAGAACATTTGGACAACGTTTCAGTAGTAAATGATGGGAGCATATCCAGTCAACCCTGGCATGCAGTCACACCAGCCAGGCCCGTTATTTACTCCCTGCCCTCATCAGCATGATATTCACTCAGCTGACCCTCTTCTGCTACCTACTGCCGTGCTACGTCCTGTTTCTAGGTTGATGTCTTTTCCTGACATGGGTTATATACTGACGTCAATCAGCTGTGTGTGTATGCGTGTGCGCGTGCGTGTGCGCTGTCATGCCACCAGTGATGGTGAGCGACTCCCTTTGTACGGCTGATGTACGGCTTGTTATGCATGGCGCAATTTGCAGACGGGCTCGTTATTGTTTGTTTGTTTGTCTCATCGGGACCGGTGGTGGGAAGCAAATATAATTGCTCGAGTCCCATGACAGATCTGCGTGCGTTTTTTTGTGTCTCTTTCCTCCCTGACAAGTATTCAAAAAACGCTGCCAGCGACGTCTGGGTAGCGGCGCTGATATCAGATTCGTTTCGTTTTGTTGCTTCAAGCTTTAATTGCCTGTGTAATTACGCGAGCCCAATAGGAGTAATAAAATAAAAACATTTCCTCTGATTTCATAAGTTTGAATATCTCCCCCAGAGGCGCACAGGCTGCAGACAACAGGGAGGCAAATGGGAACAATACAAAGAATAAGAAAAAAAGGAAGGACAAGAAAAAATCTACTGATACTTGGGAGATGAGCATATGCTAAGGCTGGGAGTAAATTGACACCATCGAACACCCCACGTGGCTCCTGCAAATAGCGTGCGAATCCTTCTCCTCGTCGTACCGCCAGGCTCCCGGCCCCATCGGAGCAGGTAGCTCCATCCCTGAATATCTCCGCGACCACGTTCAGGTGGGTCGGCATCGGTGGACCGACCCGGGGCCGGCTGGGGAACCGTCGGGGCGGCTGACCTGCAGCCTGGGGGGAGAGGGTGGGAGGGGTTGGGGGCAACGCAAACCATGCCGGATGGAGGAAACCAACGCGTCAAAGCTCCCAACGACGCATGCAGTCGTGCAGCTGCAAGGCCGCAGCAGAAATACCCACCCACGCGCTGCTGTGCACAGATAATGTCGGCCAAAATTCAATGCTCACACTGAAAACCTAGTGCAGACATTGTCCAGACATTGTCCAGAGCATGGGCAGGGGGGTGCGGAACATGATAGGATTGCAACAGAATGGAGTCGTATCAATTGCTCAAAAAATATAAAAAAAAGTGGCAAGGCCCTTTCAGCTCTGTGAGTAAAAACACTTTAGCCAATGCTAGGTTGAAAATGCCTTGTGCTTGGCAATATGTTAGCTTTGCCAAAAAAAAAAAAAGGCCATGATATTAACCACCATTTGCCATGCGAAGGTATTATTTTTTTGAAGGTTACTGGGAATGATGATGACTAACGAGTAGAGAGAGTTAAAGAAGCTCCACTCCCTTTGGAGCACAGCGGCTGGACTCTAATGCTCCAGTTTATTCCATAAGCTCTGATTATTATATACCTCCTCATCCTGGACAATCTGCTTACAATCTGCATGTCCTTTAAAGTCATTTTATACAGCATTTCTCACTGAAATAAAGTACATGTTCTTTAAAGTCATTTTATACAGCATTTCTCACTGAAATAAAGGATATGTTCTTTTAAGTCATTTTATACAGCATTTCTCACTGAAATAAAGTACATGTTCTTTAAAGTCATTTTATACAGCATTTCTCACTGAAATAAAGTACATGTTCTTTTAAGTAATTTTGCACTGCATTTCTTACTGAAGCCACTTGGCCCCCCTGTGAATCGGGGTTTCAAGATGCACACCCCAAAATCTTGCCCAGAAATTAACAGTTTTACTATAAAGTTTCACTTAAAGAAGTGGTCACTGACAAACGCATAAGGGATTGTGCGCTTTGCTCCCCGAGGGGCAAAACGTGTTGTATCACGTGTAACAAGCAACTGTAACAGGGCCATTTTTTCATTACTTAGGTTACAAAACATTGCAAAATAACAAGGTAGAGGTAAAAATAATAAATAATAAACCCCAAAATTTTAGTAAATGTGTTTATTTTATTCATTGGGTCCCCTGAGGGAAGCTTGACGAGTGCATTGCCACAAAATGGCGGCCGCGTCATTGTTACACTAAAATCAAAAACGGCTGTCCGGATGAAAACGAGGATCCGTTTTTGTTATTTTCTCCTGGGGTCAGTATGTGTTAAATTGTTCGTAGCCGTAGGGTTTTGTATTCGATTCACAGACAAAACGCTTGTGCGGACCCTTTGGATGCTTTACCTTGGTAAAAGTCTAGGTGGTTATAAAATTAAATGTAAAAAGTTATTTTAAGTCTGAGTATGGCAAGTCCCCCAGGATAAGCCACCTGCTAAGTGGGCTGAGATAGCCCCTTATGTTTAATTAGTACAAATGCATTCAGTTAGTCTCCAAAGGCGTACTGGCACAGTAAATCATTGAAATCTCTAAGGTTGGTCAAGGGACCTTTAAAGTGGCATTAATTTTCTTAACTTTCTCTTCTCACTGAAAAAAAAAAACGGCGGCTAAGAAAGTTCTTTCACCATTAAAAAAAAACCTGGCTGAGGAAAAACAACGTGGTCGCATCGCCAGGCAGCGATGTCACTCCAAGGTCACCTTTTCAACGCGGAGTGCAGTTGGGGCGTCTAGGCGGAGCTTATGTCCTGCACCCAAACCGACCCGGGCGAGCTCCAACACTGGAGATGCTTCCTCCGGAGCAGAAGCTCTTTTGGCCTCGTTGTCGGCGTAAAACCGCATAAGGAACAGATTCCACGTGCTTCCACGGGCCTTGTGGTTCACTCCTTCACCTGCTGCGATTACGTTTCCAATGCGAACACATTTGTTCTCAAGCACTGAGCACTGAGCACTGAGCACTTAGCAGTCTCTACACCAGGTCCTGGGAGTTCGATAAAAACTAAGTGGGGTGCTTCGGTTGCAGTAAACACTCGACATTGCTACGCTAACAGTTGCACAAACTCGGTCCTCCTAAGGTGGAAATAACCTTTCGTGCGGCAAAAGGAAGATTTAGGAGATAAATGCAGGTCCACGAGAACGGGTTTAATGCGCTCCTCCGGGAGACCATTATCACTTTCGGCTCTCTGATGAAACGGCGGCCCCCGCCCAGCCAGGACAAGCCACGCCCTCTGCCCAATTAAAGCAGTCACTGACAATGGGCAGCTGGGGCCTGCTGGGGCCTGGGTTCTGCTAACGAGAGGGGTGACAACTGGGTCATTAGCAGTCTGCGACTGTGCAATCGCAGAAAAGGCCCATTAGAGGACAGTATCATTCTCTTCCTGCACGACATACTCCCCGGTGGACCCAGCCCCCCTGTCCCTCTTGGCCTCCGCAAACCAATTAAAGTTGTTTGTGGGAGACGCAAAATAATTAAAGGTGTGCTTTGTTGTTTTTTATTTGGGGTGTGCAGGGGTGCCCCTGGCAGTGTTGCAATATGTTTTCTGATGTTTGCTATTCAATTTCCCGAGTTAAGTATCAAAACCAGGTGCCGGGCTACGTAATGAAGTGCTGCACGTTATTTACCAAACGAGGACAACGCAATCAGAAGGATTATTTACACCATATAGGCCTGTGTGTTTCACAATAGCGTGCCCATTAGAGCGTTTTCATTTTGTGCACTTATATTTATTCAGAACGATGATTCTCCGACCTCCAGGACCGTCTGCAACGACGATCCGGTTTGGAAAAGGCGCGAGCCGGCGGTGTCTTTCCCTGGATCCAAACTCGTGCCAGTTTTTTTTAACCAATGGTGACATGTTACCAAAGACCTGTTGTTCTCACAGCCATTTGCTTGACCTGTTGTTTGTTGGGGTTCGTAGTGAGAAGCATCGAGTGGGCGGCTCGTAGACTCCATTGGTTAATTATTGAGGTGTTGTTCTATTTTGCCTCCGTGTCTGATGCACGGAAGCCATCTTAGCGTTATGCAAATTGTTTTGGCTTTACATGATGAAATTCTTTTAACTGTGTTCGTTCATGTTTTGTGCTTGCCCGATTAAGTGCTGAAGTTCTCGTCATCAAGGTTTTTTTGCACAAAATAAAACAAAAAAAATCTAATAAAAGATCAAGCCACAAACTTAAAACCAAAAGCTGGAAAATAAGGGATTCACATGAAGCCACTGATATATCTGTACATTTTTATGAACTTGACTTTGCCTTGGAAGAAGGCAGCTGTTTAATGAGTGTAACAACAATGACCTTCTGGGAGTCAGATGCCCATTGGTCCTGTCGTGACACGCATATTACGCCCATCAAAACCAATGCAAGCCCAAAATACATACATTTTAATAATGGATTTATTAATAACACGATCTCTATTTTCATTCCATTCATCCAGAACCGTCTGGATCTTCTAGCCACATGTGATAGAGAGTAGGAATTGTGTCACCCAGCTCTCTCAGTGCAGCAGAAACACACAGGCAAAGCGATGTGTCTTTGAAGATGCGATTTTAACAACGATCTTTGGAGGGCTCTATGGTATAAGGTATTGAAAAGAACTGTGAGGTAGATAATCATTGAAGGATTCCCAGGGCTGCAAATTAACAGTGCGACCAGGCACAAAATGTACACTGAGACGCATCTGCTGTGCAGAGACACACAACATCTCCGTTTTTTCCAAATCACTGGAGCAGATGCAGATCTTTTATTTATGCGAAAATGTTTGGGTGTTCCACGTTTCGTACGTCCTGGTCATTGTTTGACAGGAAGCAGGAACGCTGTCAGTATGGATCTGAAACGGTGCTTAAAAAATAACTGTGTTTTGGCTGGTCCTGAAATATACCAGCGCCCTCCAAATATATTCATACCTTTGACATTTTTTTTACATCAAAACATGATTTTGACAAACAGCAGTGCACCTTCCCTTAAATGCAACTAAACACATTAAACTAATAGCAGAGGAAAAATCAATGTCATACGCAAAACAAACAAACAACCAACCAACATATACCCATTTTTATCAAACCTTGTAGTTATTTAACAGTTATTTTTATTTTTATGTAACCCTATGACAGGATTTTAGTAGCTAAAGTTTTCTGTAATGGTTTTACTGAAGGTCCCAGTATGGGGTTGGGTTCAGACTCGGGGCGGGACACATGGGAATGTGCTCCCGCTGATAATAATGTATGTAGATGATTTGCTTTGGGGTTGTTTTCCATTTGAAGTAGATTTTCACATAAATCACAACACTGGTGAACACCCTGGTTCCCCGTTTAGAACTGGATGGAACTTTTGGACCACCCCTGGTTGAGTGACTAAAGTGATGTACTGGACTGGCTACCACTTTCTCCAGATGTAAGCCAATTTGAACATTAGTGTCTTGACCACCAAAAAAAATCAGTCCACTTCCCTCCTGTGAAGCGTTTAAAACCAAGACAAGAGCCTCAACTTGCCCAGCAGGCAGTTTTACGTGGCAATCGTTGGGTAGTTGCAATTGATCGAGTTCAATAAATTACCAGGCCCAGTTAAAACTGATTTGTGAGACAGAGAGTTTCCGTATAGTGATTCGTACACTTTATCTGGTGTGAATTCAAATGTAAGAAAATCACACCTCTGTCATTTCAGTTCTGTTGGGAAGTTACTGCGGAGGACCTGTGAATGTGTCATACGAGGGGGTGTGTCCTTAGCATCATTTGAATATCAAACAAGTTGCTGGCGATGGCTCACGTTCAGTGCCGTGCCTCGGTCACGGAAAGCTGATTGTGATCGCGCCGTTCTAGAGACTGGGGCTATGGGGCTGAATTCTGGATCCAACCTGTTTACACAGTCACTGTCAAAAAATATCACTCCATCAGCTCAGCGTGAGACGGTAGAGATATGGCCAACCGTTCTTGTTTCAGGGAAATCCAGACTCGGAATAAAAAGGCTAACATTCAAAGCACAAAGAAAAATAAATGTGTATATATTAATATAGTTCTCCATTTTAGTGCCCAAACCGGAGGGCCTCCTTTCTCCAACAGGGTGGGCGGCTTTCACTGTGGAGAAACCTTTGGAAAACCCCACAATTCCCCTTGGTCAGCACCTCGAGCAGGAGGCGCTGAGGGAAGAGAGGCACGCAGGGGCCGATGTCGCTGGGGGGAGAAACACTCAGTAACCACGGTTACTTTGGCGCGCACCACTCGAGGGTGGTCGCGTTAAGGTGGCAAGGGGCAGCCGAGGGCCTCCGTGCTCCTCAGCCTTGAGGCCCTTCGAGGGAACACAAGGGCCGAGTATACCAGGACCTCTCATCTGTCTCTGCTTTGTATCGCTCTTTGATGCACAGACGAGACCTGTTCATTTATACTGCGCCCAGCTAATAGGAAGACAATAGACACATGAATTATTGAATAGGGCCAAGAGAGAGGAGTGAACGGAGGCCTTATTAAGAAAAGGGCTGCCTTTTATCTGAGACGATGGCCATGCTACAGCACATAAATCTAAGATTTGTAAGCAACTTGGAATATCAATTAAATACTGAAGGCTGTTATTCCAAAGCCCCCCGCTTTTGTTTGTTGGATATTTATAATAGATGCATTCATGATAGATCAATTTGCATGCGTGCATGCATGTACGCCCTACCATTTGTTGGATGGACTGCACGGATCTGAGACACCCGGGCGATCCTGTCACCTGTCATTTCTTTTTTTTTACACGTGCACATTTCTAAACTGTCTCTCATACCCACATCCACCGCGTGTCACAACTGTACTGAGCTGAGCGTATTTCTGCCGCTTCCAACGCCAAGCGAGTCCCACAACACCGCTTTCTGAGCGTCCGAGCCGGACTCCGCCACTTCGGATGGGCGAGTGAGCTGTTAAGAAAGTTGGCAGAAGTCACTCCTGCCTCCCGATTAACAACACCGACTTTTCCTTGTCTGGCTTGTCGAATCAGAAGATTATTGATGAGAGCCAAGTTAATTGCTGGGTGAGGACAGGTCTAACACAACCAAAGGGGAAAAAAGTACTTAACTGAGGTCTGTCAGTTCTGACAAGCTATAATATTTTCCTCTCCACATGAAACGCACTACCAGTTTTCCAAACTCTTTCCTGCCTATTACATAAATTGCAATTAGAAGGAGTCATCATGACATTCAACAGGGGGTCCTGACCTGTAATATCATATATATAGAAAGGCCTTATTATTCCTGTAGAAGTGCTTTGACAAAATGTCAGCAATTGACTCACTTGCATTTTCTCTTTCACATGACATGCACAGATAATCTTTTGATTTCCAGTCTGCGGTAATTTAGACTGATTCAAAAAAGGTTATTTTACGGATTTATGACTGGAATAATTCTAGTTCCTTTTGTTGGGGAGAGAAATTATATGTCATTACTGAGACACAGTCAAACCTGAGACGACATGCAGCCGTTTTAAAGGTGACCCAGCTGAAATGGAAACAGGCTTTTTTGCTGTTTACTTTTCGGAAACCAAATCCTGAGCTGTCGTCGTGTATGCTATTTCTGCAACATGCAAGCAAATATTGAATCTGATCTTCCAAAAAAAAAAAAAAAAAAACAGGACTGAAGACGGGTCAAAAAGTGTTGGCGCGGCATTGCAGAGCACAGACAGAGCGCAGCGCACAGACAGAGCGCAGAGCACAGACAGAGCGCAGAGCACAGACAGAGCTCAGAGCACAGACAGAGCGCAGCGCACAGACAGAGCGCAGAGCACAGACAGAGCGCAGAGCACAGACAGAGCGCAGAGCACAGACAGAGCGCAGAGCACAGACAGAGCGCAGCGCACTAAATTCACTAAATCGCTAAATTCAAAGAACGGTCTTTCATTAGGGAACTTTAACCTCGGCCAGAATCAAAGGAACAATGCAGTTACATAGACTTTTCAGCATGGTTGCGATTTTCATTGCAAGACACACACCTTAATTTGTGTTCCCAGTCGTACCACTAAATAAACTTGGAGCATGTCTGTTCCAACCTCGATCGATCGCCCTGGCATTCTGAGACTCCGTCTGTTATTATGAACCGTGTGGCGGGCAGTACTGCGCAGCTAAGTGATCCTGTACTATCAGTACGAGTTTAAGCAACAACCAAGACTGGGCTTTGAAACTCGTAACCTTCACTAGACACAAACACACGCGGCTCTTGTCCTCGGCTCTCAAACGCACCATCGCCCCTGTTACAATCGTGAAACCTATCCCCAGAAACATTCCCCAGCAGGAGTTGGATTTGGAGCTGTGTTTGTAGCGCAAGATCTCCACAATGTGACATCAACTGTTGGACTTTACTTAGTAAGGCTTCTTTTTGCCCAGCAAGTCCAACCCCACAAAAAAATACACCCATGATGGGCTCTGTGATGGGCGACAGTAATAACAGTGTGAATTTTAGTTCTGCCTGGCTGAAATTTTGAAGCGACGTCTCGCTGACATTGGGATGATAAAGGTTACAGTTTGGTTCATCGTTTGGAATTAGTGAAACACCTCTTGAGGAGCTTGTTAACTCTGACCTTTTTAAAAGTTTAGCCTTGATATCCTAAAAAAAAGCTGAGATTGTATTATCTCTTCCTAGGTTCACAACAGAAAAAAGTAATTTTGGATATTTTGTGCCCAAGCTCCATTTGGACATCGTTTTTGTATTTTCACTGCCTTGCATGCTAGCTTGGCAGTTAAGTGTCGGGGACTCTAAATACCAAGTTCCTGGGCTGAAATTTGGTTTGGGTCACTGTGTGCTCTGGTTTAGCCTTATTAAACAATTCTTGCTATCTAAATTTCTACTAGTTAGATGGTATAGACTGCTTTGGCAAAACTGCAAATTATCATCAAGCCATTCATTTGAAATCAGGTGGTCAAAATTTCGGATACATTTTCAAACTTGGTTGTGAAGTACCAATGAGTACACTTATCCTGCAGGTTATTTCAGTAGGGGAGGTGGATCAAAGAGAAGGACCTCGCTGGGTTGTATGTTTTCCTGTACATAATAGCTGGAGGTTGACTCAAGTGTGTTTTCCAAGGAGCTCTGATGACGGCCACACAACAGGGAATGTAAAACATACGCTTTCTGAAGCTTTAAAGGGCACTACTTTCTTTGTGGAGCCTGGAAGTTAAAGACATTTTAGAACTCGATTCATAGTCTTTTCAGAAAGCCCACCACAAAACGGTAACTCACCAAAGTTGTATCACTGTTCCGTTCTAAACAATGGTTGCCATGACGACCACAGCACTTGCAGCACAATGATCGTGTCCTGCACCTACCAGTACGTCCAGGGGAGAATTTTTTTATCAGCCCCTACACAAATGATTAAGGGGTGGAAGGGATCGGAGTAAACTACAACCCCAGTGAAAATGCAAACATGTAAGCCGGAGCCACTCAAGGGCATCAAATGAATGAAACTATATGTTCGCGTTTATAATTCAGGATGGAACTATTTATTTAGATTTATGCAAATATTTATGCACGTATCTCAAAATACAAAGTTGAGCATAATAGGCTCTGATGATACCTGTTGCACTTGGTCAAAATCAGTGCGTTGTACCCTATTGTACACTATTGTACCCCCCACAATCATGTTTTAGGCAGTAAACTTGTTTCAAAACTTAATTTCATGAATAGGCTTTTCAGGATTTCTTTCGATATTTAAAATAGCTGTGAATTACACATTGTTTTCAATTACTAAAAAAATAAACAAAAATAAAATGCAGTTCAATAATTTGCTTTGCTTTCTCTGTTATCAGAGCTTAAGTGCCTTACTTTATTCAGTCATGCAAGGTGCTCTCCATTGTCTGCCCGTTAGGCACTCTCAATTTTATCCAAATCTTCTCACTTTTATGCAAATGATGTTACTTCATTTTTAATGCACAATGTACTTTGACATTACATGCATAGCTGAAATGCACTAACGTTACTGACAGTATCACTGACCATGGTTATTTTTTATATATTTAAAAAGTTGAATAACCTTAAGCATGCTTTTTGATAATGCCTTTTACAGCAAAGGACTAAATATCATTACCACACGCAATATTGGAATAACACCACAGCTTTTCAAAACTGTGCAGGGGTTTCAGAATGCTGTAGCTCTTTAAAGTAATCTCTGAGGTCATCTCTCTGTAAAACCTGCTGATCTCCCCCAACCCCTCTGCTGGGGGAGAAAGAGATTCCCCACCAGGAGCCTCTCCTCGTTCAGAAGTCTGGGACGAGACGGTGAAGATTGACGGTGCGTAATTGCACTCCTACCACCAACAAAAGCTCCTCTGTCGGGCCGAGGAACTTCCTCCTGTGCGCTTCCCTGATAGCACACCTATCTCCGTCATCTTTCCTCTCACCGCGTGGTTCAGCCCAGAAGGAAGCCTACTATTCCAGCACAGGGGATACATACACAATTGACTCTTTTCCTTCATCAGATAACTGAAAAGCAGCTGAGCTGGGCCCTCTGACACATAATGACGGACGGGTTTGCGAATGATCGCACTCAGCATTTCCGATGTTGAAATTACTGCAAAACGGGCGGCACGACTCACCTCCATTGGAAATTGGATTAGCTACAGAGTTGGTTTACTTAATAAAGCCGAAATCATTTCACACAGCAAGTCTAAAGGCTGATTAAGCTAAAAACTTTGCATTTCTAACCTTAAAGGTGAAAGAGTTCATAAGGAAGAGATGGGTTGTACCAGGACTAAACCCTACATTTCTGTATTCATACGCAAATGTAAACATCTGAGAGAAAAGACAAACCACCTTTCATGAATGTTAGCCTTTTAATACATTTTAACATAATAAAACAAAAAGCATTTTGGAATAGTGTTGTAATTCTGTAATTCTGACCTCATACATAATCATGAGAGAAGTTGGATGGAAATCCATTAGCTCTGTCCCAGGAGTGTGTCCTTTATAAACGCTATCACGTTCCACAATCTCACATGATCCGTTATTATCTTTCACGACTGGACAAGAACAGCATCATATAATACATCGCAACGCATGGAGGAATGGCCTTTGTTGTTCCTAACGCTGAGTGACACCCCATACCCCATTCACAATGCCTCAGGTACTGCGGGAAAGTTCCGTCAGTGGCTGGGTGAAGTTCAGCACACCTTCTTTATTCACCCATGATGCCTTTCCATTTGGTACCAGTACCATCTTTTCCCATGGCATTTTCCTGCCAATATTATCTGTGCAGTCCAGTGAGGGAAGGCGGCCACGCCCTGTGCTTCTCTCCCCGCCCGTTACTGAGAACCATGAAATTGGATCTTGCTTGCGTGACCGAGTTGAGGGATTAAAGTTCGACGGCAGGGAAAGACAGGGCTCATCTGAGTGGCCGCTGATTTCTGTGGTGGTTTCTACGCCATCAAAAACGTTTACAACAACGTTTGCGCTTTCATTACTCCTGCCTCACATGCACTTCAAAATGTGTGATTTCCTGCACGTTTTACTCACCCATTTAACAACGCCAGTAAACAGTTTTTTTGGATATAGCATCCAAGAAAAAAATAGTAGTAATAGGTTGATGAGGTTGAGGCCCGGCTGCACAGGCGAAACGGGACACAGGAATCCCAAAGACATCCATCCATGCAGTTTCAGAAAATACAAAGAAATACCTTGTATCAGGAGAAAAATAAAAACATTCATAGAAGATGCAAAAGTGAATCTAGTCCTATTCCCAGGATCTGCCGCCTAACATTAAACATTCACATCCATGCAAGACCATCCCCCTTTTTCAAGATGAAAGGACGTCAGTGGTTCCCCGATGAATAAACAAATCAGTTTCATCGCCTTGAAAAACTTTTATTTTCACGAGGATACAATCAGTTTGAAGCCCAGTTCATTAGCTGCAGACATCCTTTCCCCCCGAGAAGAATAGCAAAGGAAAGCTACAACTGACACATTTGTGGGCCTGCGATCACAATCACTTTTGTTTAAATGTAAGCAATTGATTGACTCAACCTTGATTAAACGTGATTAAATACTCTATGGCTAAACTAAATCATGCAAATGTGCCTCAGGAAGCACTTGTATATATCTGGTAATTTTTGGTGATCATAATAATTTGAAAAGTGTTTATTCAGTCTTCCCCCCCCCTCCTAATTTAATATAACATCTGGAGCGCTATCCATCAATACGTCCCTTATGAAGAGCTCAAAATTGATTACCAATGAGAGAGAAGCAGTCTGCATTCACATTGTCAGAAGAGCAACTCTGGCTTCCTTTATTTCAGTCAACATAATCAGCTGATCATTAATTAAATCAATGATGGTGTCAGTCACCTGGATTGCCCCATCGTCTTATTTTGTCAGTAATAACTGGCGCTCAGTGTGAACCAACACCCCTACAGAAGATAATCTCCTATACTAATACCAATACTTCAGGGTGTCTCATTTGATTTCCATTTAAACGCATTGTCAGTCTGACATTAAATAGAACGGGAAGTATGTCCTTATGTAAATGTTTTACATTGCTTCTCTTGTGTGTTGGAATCGTTATTTTCAGTGTAGCCCTCTGATAACATTTACATGCCGAGGAAACGCTTTGATGAAAGTCAAGCACACGGCGATGCGTGTGGAGAGGGGTGAGGGGTTGATTGTGTGGACAGATGAGTAACAAGAGGACCAGACTCTCTGCAGTTAGGGCTACCATTGGTCTGAGGGTTGTCATTGGATTAACAGCAGCCGTAGAGCAAGCATGTACTTCCTTAATTTTAACCTCAAGGGCAGAGATCTATCTGCACTTCAGTACCCAGTCGGTTTCATGCGCCTCGTGCTCGGAGCGCAGACACAGGCCGACTTGCCCGGAATGCATGGGGAGGACCCGTTGTAACTAACGCCGCACAACAATGCCAGCAATTTGGCCATCCCTGGATCAGCGTGAAGATATCTCCAAACCTCACTGCCTGGGCCTGAAACCTGTGGCGTGCACAACTCGTCCCGCTGACCTGGATACTGCTCTGTCGGCGAGGCCTTCCAGAGAACAGAATGACCTAACCCCGACAAACTGCCTTGACGACAGCAAGCATTTTTCTCTTAATGGTGTTTAGTGCCAATCGGCTCTTTGTAAGGGCTGTATCTTGTTCACACAATGCATGCATCAAATGACTATGACAAAAGGGGTTTTGCATCATCTCGGAAATAGGATCCCTCACATTGGCGTTCTGTCCTGGGTGTGCCTTGCCTCACATCCGGTGACTGCTGGGTCAGACTCAGGGCTTAATTTGTGCTGGGACCTCCCAGATTCGGACCAGCACCTATTTGATTGGATCGGTTTCGGATTCGGATTCGGACCGGCACCTATTTCGATTGCACCCTCTCTGTGTTCCGGGACCTCCTGATTTACAAATTAAGCCCTGGTCAGGCTCTAGGTCCTCCAACCGTGTATTGGACGAGCCATCTCCAAGGTGGGAATATGCACATAACCGTCAATATTTTTATTAAGACAGCGCATTTCAAACGGTTCATTTGCAGATATTATAACTTATCAAGAGTCCTGTCCTGAATTATATATTTTTTGCTTGTAACCAAAATGAAAAAAAGCTAAAATTCAGCTTTTTCTGGAACCATATAATTTAACGGCCTTCTATCTGGATTTTTGCTGAGTTTTAGTGCAATTTTTATGCTGTAAGTGTCTCCATCTGAAAATGTAACTGAGAGTTGACCAACATCCTTTATGGCAGGACAGACACACACTCTCTAGTTTCTCTCCACTCAACTAAACAGTATTCCTGGAATTGGTTCAACTTTTATATATTTATAGTTATAATTTATGAATTGTGACCTAAATTACAAAAGAAAAAACAACAACTATTTGACTATTACAAATATTTATGCCATCTTAGCGAGATTATGTAAATAGACCTTCCCGAAACTGGAACTGAGGGCCTTGAATGCCAATATGGAAAAACTACTCGCTCAGGTCAGATGCTGCTATAAATGGTGGAGGTTGCTGCAGACATCACGTTAAGGAACAAGCGTCTGAGTGTATTGACCTGAGGGATGTCAAGGGTAATGCTGTTGTTTTAGTTTTTGCTCACTTGCTATGTGAAGAAGTTATTACATATTCATTTGTAATACATATTGTCCTAGTAACAATTTACTTTTACATTAGGGGTAAAGTTGAAATGATTAACAATTGATTTATTATGAGGACAGAATTCACTTTTCTGCTGTTTAGAAGGAAAGGTGAACACAATGTCCTGAACTTGTTTTGTAAACAATAAGCGTGAGTTCTTGAGACAATGCCAGGTAAATCCCTGGAGGACCTAAAGTTCCTTTTAGGGTCAGTTCTGGTTACTTTTGTCAGGAGGAGGCTTCCACAACACTGCCTCACTCTACAGATGGAGACGTCTTCCGGAGTATGATGACCATTGCTACTGAAGTGTGTGGGAACTGGAAATCCTGTGCTATTCATTTGAATGCCCAGTATATCTCCTGGCCCTTGGACGGCTGTTACCTGAAACAAGGCCTATACTGGCCGGGTTGGGCTCCGGCTTCACACAGCCCTGAACTGTACAGGGTTTTTTTTTCTAAAATGGATGGATGGGTGGATGCGTAAGTTCCACATTATGTCCCATGTGATCATGTGCATAAAATCAAAAATACGTATTTTTGCCGAGGCACGAAACACGGTGTGGTTAACGTAAACAGCACCAAACATCCTCTCCTCCAGAAATCCCAGGAAACACGCTTATTGTACAACTGAAATGAGGCTGTGCACCTAACCCCGTATTTGTGACTTGGAAATGGCAGAGCCACCTAGTCCCTGTATATTTGTCCTGAACGTGTCCCATTCCACCGGCCTGAAGGTGAGAAAGCATCTTCGAGCCCACAAACCCATTAAACACACGGAAGACGTCTGGATGACTGTTGTAGCAAAGACAAAAAACAGATTTTCCGTGACCTCAGTTACTCCCCAAAACAGCTGCGTCCCATCTCTAGATAGGGCGATCAATTCTCTCACAGAGACAAAACTGCGAGGATGAGGCTTAAAACGCTTCCAAAACATCCAACTTCCACGCCGACTCAGAGCTTCCAACTTTCGCGTTTATTAAATTCCACTCCAGCTTTGTAATTTTCCGATCAAAGGGGCACGCAGCGTACCTAATAATGTGGATAGATGCCAAAATATCACTATCCTCCTTACATTTACTTAGGATAAATACCCTTTGCTGGCACCATACCTAAACTGCCGGGCTACAAGATCCCCTGTATCTCAGCCAATATTGAAGCCTGGTAGGAAGCTAATAAAATAAACACAGCATCTCTACATGCACTCAATCCCCTACGTGGCAGAGTCCCAACTTCAACATCGGTGCTATTTTCATCGAGACATGGAACCAGAGAATTATCCATCTAGACCAATAATTGTGCTCGCCAGTCGGTTTAAAAACTGACGCAGAAGCTCTCCATTTCTTTTAATCAATACGACTCATACATCCAATTAATTAGTGCGGGTAAAGCCGTACTGAACACTGAACACGTCTCTCAGACACATTCTAACAAACGTCGGCTCGGAACAGACTGTCAAACCCTTACAAACTGATGTCAGATGACAGATGTCGCCTTTTTGACAGGATAAAATGACCTGAGACATAAATGACAATGAAAGCGAATAAAGGATGATATTAATAGCGACACACAAAAATACATCAACGCTCCCAAAGAGAAACCAACTTGTGGACACGAACCACAGGATATACTGAAAGCTAATCGTTTCAGCATCACAGGCGTGGAAAAAGCCACTCTGAGGGTAATTTTGGGCAAAAGTGATTCCACTAGTGAGAGTGGAGCTCCAGGGTTCTTCTGTTATTTTACCACCAAACACTTCAGACCTTGAATCACCTGGAGTCAACCAGCACACACTCTCTTTCCAAGAAAACTTTTTCAGTGTATCTGTGGGGGAGGTTGTGTGACTCGGAGCAGTTATTAAACAGGAAAATGTATGACTAAATATAGGGGAGGGCAGCTTAGAAAAACTAATTTAAAAAGCAGTGCATATTAATGAAACGTTTTCAAACGTTTTCCAGACCTGCAGGCCAGGGAAACATTCTAATCAGTCCTTCTGTGCACCCACCACTACACTACATCCAAACACATTCGAAGTGGATTGAAATGTAGTGGACAAAAGTTTTAAATATTGTTTGATTTATTTAACCTAAAGCAAATGATTAATTTAAAGATCAAATATACTGCTAACTGTTTAAATACAAGGCTAAAACAGGATCACTGGAAGCAGTCCCACCATGAGCGAATGCTATGACACATTTTAGATACTTTTTGATTTATTATCAGGGTTGGGGCTGTATGAGACCTCATTAAAAATATTAAACCAATTCCCTTCGACAGCATGTTGGCTTGAGAATTCCTTTATTATGCAATTAATATTATCTCAATCTTCTCTGCCAATACGGAGATAACGTAACATAAGACAAACCAAAAGTATTCGGCGCATATGGTGTAGACTAATTTAATTAAACGTTAAAAAATAGTGACAGTTTTTCCCTAAGTGTGTTTCTTGGTACCGGTATGCTCCTTTTAGTACCCAGCCTGGGACTTAATCAAAACTTTGACAAACACAAATTCGAATCGCATTTATTAAAATTTCACGTATATTTATTATTATTACTTATTTCTTCTACTCATAAAAAGAAAACGCTATTAATCACAGTTATGCAAAGTGCGATTAGCAGGTTTGCTAAGTTTTGATTTGGTCCAAGCCCCAGTTTCATATCCACGCAGCCTATATGCCTACACGCTGGTCGTGGTGTAAACCAGGACCAAACATTCCTATTTATCTTTTGAAAGAATGCATTTTACTGGCCAAAATATTGATTTCAATATTCCGATCTGACGTCGAGTTATAGCGCTAAACTGGGAATCCCCGTCGAGACCACTAGAATGACACACTAAACGGTACTTTTAAAAACAGAAGGGTCAGTCCGCACACGACCAAGCTGTTCGTGGCTACTCTGACTACTCGCATCACCCACGACTCGTTAATAAGTGGTAACAGTGAGGAGGCGGTCTCTGATTAGGTCTGAACATTTCAGCAAATCTGACGTCTAAGGCTTCATCATAGCCTCTCACTCTCCCAACAACACACCGCGATTTAATGCCTCTCATCGCATCCCCGGCCGCATCGCTGTCAACTGTTTACTCGCCATTTTAGTGCATCAAACGGGAGGGGATTTAAAGTTTGCACAGCCCTCCCTCCGCCCCTACAGCCGCAGCTGCATTTATTATACGTCTGTGTTAAACAGACAACTTTTCCTAATTTACTTGACCGTTTTCAAGTCGCGCTTGTTTTGACATCTGGGAAATTCACATGAGTGCTCCTCCGGTGATTCGCCCTCCGAGCCCCCTCCCGAGCTCGCAAGGCATCTCCTTCCAAATACAGATCGGGTTGAGCCGCGAGCCGGTCCTCCTGGACTCCAGCGACTTCAGCCTGGCACACGTCCGAGAGATGGCATGCTCTATCGTCGACCAGAAGGTAACACTAATCTCGACTTTAAACCTTCACAATCCACTCTTTTGTCACGCGGCTTTGGGGTTTATGACGACATTGTTTGCTTTGAGATCATATTTGACATTTTTGACACACCGAAGAGCAAAGTTGTGTTTTGGCTTTCTCTTATTTATTACGCTTTGTTTATCTAAATCAGAAAAAAAAAAAACTGGTGGATATTACTGGTATATCGTAGTGCTGTTATTCCAAATTACAGACTGAATCGGGTGTATATATGTATGGGATATCTGGATAATGTTTTACATAAGGTCAGTTTTAAAAATGTAACTATCATGCCGAGAAAAAGGCACAACATCTATCCCCTATAACCGTCAATTTAATCTGCAATAATAGTGCAACGGGCAAGTTTTAAAAATTTACTTCAGAGATTAAGTAAATGAAAAATCCAGAAACTTTTGATTCTGTTCAGTAACGAACTTTACTTAGTTAACACCGTGATTGTAATTATTAGATAAGAGATGGAGAAGCAAGTGACAATTAAACGAGGTCAACCAGGCCACCACCGCCTGGAAGGTCTGTAAAATCGGTAAAACGGTATACTTCTATAGCCTACTGCTAAAACAGACATGACATAATTGGAACGCTGTGCACATTTAAACGAGCGCCATCAAACTCCTCTGAGGTTCCTATATTGCAATGGCTCCCAACCCATTTACCAATACGGATATATGAAATGAAAAAATTAAAATATATATATTCCATAATGAATGAAACCGAGAAAAGTATATTCACGAAACTCCTTAGTGTGCAAAATTACACACAAACGTCCGAAATATACCAAATTATTAGTAACAAAAACATACTGTATGAAATACATTTACATACTTATGAAAGTTGGACCAAAAAGCACTTGAAAGTGATTGGGCTGCACTATTAGGCCAAATGGGCCCTGCTTGTCATTTGCCTGAGCTAAAAATCACACTAAGCCTTCAAATAGTTTACAAGGACAAGTTATTTAGGGGTTCATGGAGTGGGAGAAATTTGGTGGCTTCACAACATTTAATTTTTGATAACAGAGGATTGATTACAGGGGGTAACCCAAATTTTGTTAACTTTTTCACATAATTTATCCATTCACCGAAGTGGCCATTAACTTAACAAACACAAGGAGATTACACAGATTTTTGTGGACTCCAGAGAGATATGGGTGATAATCAATATTTAACAAAAATATCTGCTAAATAGTTGACCAAATGAAATTATCTAAAGAAACATAAGAAGTAAAAAACTCCCAATTCTGTGATCAACAGCAAACATTAAACATGCAAGTTGATTAATTTTTTTCACGATTAACCTCCATGTACATATACGTTCCCCTCTATACCATCTGTCATTAAAGAGCAGCTGACATTTGAAGATGGTTTGGTTGTCATGCTTACAACAGGTTGACGGTCAATACTGTTTACTCCTTGGGTACACTTCTATATCCTCCAACATCCCTCTAAAATGTCACAAAGTGACTAAGAGGAAGAAGCTGCAATTTGATAAGTTAATGGTGTCTGTTTTGCTTTGTTTATTATGGCCACAACTCATATTAATAGGAGAAGTGGCTCCACAGTAAATGTAATCTGAAGTTAATGTGGTTATAATTACCGTTTGAGTAATTATTGTATTAGAAATGACCTCACCTGGTGTTTCCAGGTATAAATCAGAGGCCAGTTGAGAGGAAGCCCAGAACAAACTTGAGCTGCCGAATGGGAACCCCTTCTCCAAGATCTTTAAGAGGAAATGTCTCATGAACAGTATATAACAATATATAGTCATGAACAACTATAACCATATAATGTATTGGTATGTGGGTTCCAGGCCATTAGTGTTTGGCCAACGTTTTTTCAGTGTAAGATTGCTGGAGTCCCTTCATAAAGGGTTGCCATGTAACTTGGAAGGGCCGAATATTAAATCTTCGGTAATAAAGAAAACTGCGTCATACAAACAGGAAGGACTCAGGGTGATTATTACTCAACGGCAATAAACAAAACAACAACAGAACTTTAAACAAGATAAGTTGCGTTACAGATTTGATTTCTAGTCCGAAGGGAACTTTTATCCAACATAAACATTTATAAGACACAGATGCGGGCTGTTTATGGTTTGCAGAAGCCCCGTTGTAGGGTAGCCTACAGTGGGCCCTCTAAGAAACCAAGAAGTCACCAGACAACCTGAGAGATGGAGCTCTAAAGGTAGACATACTTAGGAGAATAACCCATCCTCTTCAGGCATGCCTCTGTGGAGAATTGGTGAAAAATATGGTGAAACTCACTGTGAGCCAGGGTTTGTCTCTCCTTAGGCAGGGTGCTGTGGCACAGTGTTTGCTGGCTAGCAAGTTCCTAGTTTTGATAACATTAGCAAATAGCAAATTGTAAGGAAACAAAGTTTTGTTTCATCAGAACTCTGAACAATCCCAGACCATAACTTGGACACACCTTGGAAGTTATCTGCATGAAATATGCCTGCTTTTTTTGTAGGGGTGCGTTGAGCAAGCTTCGTCTAAGGTAGATTTGGCTATGTGGTAATTCTTTGTTGATTTCCCTTTTTAAGGTGAACTAACATCACCCTCATTGCTAACCCAAGTGTCTGCTGTAAATCTTCTGTGAATTGGAGAGCTCAGAGGTTTTTGGTTTTTCATACACATTCTTTAGTTTTTCCGGCTCGAAAGTAACAAGGTCAATATGATCATCCTTTGAACTGTATTGGTTACATACAAGAGGTTTCGCTGTCTGCATATTTATCATTTTGATTGTCTGCTATTGCTATTACTGCTAACAGCAAGCTATTATATTTGACTGGATTCTCTGTCTGTAATACATGTCAGTGGAATTCTATGAAGTCTGAAAAGAAACCCTCCCGCCCCTTTTTCAGAATACTTCCTCAAGTGTGGGAAGCTACCTTGTTCAGTATGAATTCAGCACATATTTAATGACATTTTTGAGTTTAGAAGAAGGTGGAATAATAAATTAATTTGATTCAATTTAATAAAAAATGAACGTTCACTCTGCAATTAGCATGGATTGTGCAAATGTATGCAATGCAAAATAGATTTCATGCAAAAACGAGGCGACTCAATTTAAAAAAAGGAACAGAGAATTTTATTCATATCAGAATATGAGAGAATCCTATTCAAATTTTCCATGTCTGTATAAGTTAGAATGTCAACTTCCAGTGTTTTCATTCAGAGAGTTGCTAATCCAAACTTCACTGGCCCTATTCTTTTTTTTAAATTTACAATCTTTAAATAATCTAAAACCCTAATCCGGATTATTATTGGCCTGTGGCTAACTCACACCAAGAGTAAAGTAAGTAATTATAACCACCTTTAATGACAATATTTAACTTTTTATAACTGTTTTTGTAACTGTAATCTGAAGCGCAGTGTTAAAGGAAAGGGTGGAGGGACGTCTCTTGACTTGGACTGCAGCAGTGGCTTGTTGTTAATGGCCAGTAGCATAATAAAGAAAAATCACCTTGAGACTGGAGCAGTGGTACTTAGCAACCTGACCTGCCATCTCCAGTGTTTACGACAAATCTGGATTATGTGCTTAATTTAAAAAAAAAGAAAAGAAAAGGAATGACCACGAGAGGCAAAAACAACCCTTTCAGGACAATTTTTATGACGCCCTCCCGTGTATACCGATTGCAAGCCGTTAACACTTTAAACGGTAAGAAGTGAGAGTGCCATGGGGTTGTACTCAGAGGTGCCATGGGGTTGTACTCAGAGGTGCCATGGGGTTGTACTCTGAGGTGCCATGGGGTTGTACTCTGAGGTGCCACGGGGTTGTACTCTGAGGTGCCACGTCGGTTGTACTCAGAGGTGCCACAGGGTTGTTCTAGTTGCCTAGATGTCCTGCACTGCGCTGCCGTTCAGTGCTGTGGAATATTGCCCTGGCCTTTGGAGAATCAACTGAAGAATGTTAGGTTGGTTACTCCTGGGATCAGAGCTCCTGTCCTGGTTACACCTTGCTGCTCTTGGTTTTCCCAATAAGTTAATCATTTAATGCAAAGGTCCCTGGACAATGGCTATATTGTTAAATTGAGTTTACATATGCATATTGTTTTATCAATCACAGTACGCAGCTTTGAGTAGCTCTCTGGTGATAGTAATGTTTATATGTACTTTATAGATATATAGGCAAATCTATATGTTTGCCTTTAACCATTGTATTGTTTATTAATGTGACTTTGGGTGTGTTTACTTCCTCTTACCCCTGATTTTCCATCTCAACTCCGGTTCAAAGAAAATAATTCCTGCATTTGTGGAGAACTACTGTAATAACACATAAACTTAAGAGTTTATTACCACTTAATAAATGATTGACTTTATCACCCCGGTTCTCCTGCGTGATGCCTTTCCGTCGTGGATCATTTGACGCTGCATTAGGACCATGTGTTTTAGTCTGAAGGAGTCCACCAATGCTATCACTCCACGTTGACCTTCCATCTCCACCTGTTCTCTTGCCCGGTCAGTTAAGCTCTATGTACCCCAAACCTACTTTTATGTCTCGTTTTGTTTTCTTCGCTCTAAATACGGCCTTGCAGGCAAAAAAAAAAAGGGTCTGCCGGTTTCCTTTCTCTCAGGTTCTGTTAGTAGGTCTTCACAGGTGAACTGTGCGAACAATGCAGAGTGAAAGTGAAGCTGGCCATTGTACACATTGTAAACTGCAGTGTTTTTAAGGGTGTGTATACCCTTTTATAGTTGTCTGTTGAAAGTGTTTTTCAAAGTCTTTGTGTAATTTCTTGTGCAGCGGACCTATGCGGAGATGTAGACAGGAAGAGGGGCGGAACACAGTGTGCGGTTTAGTCGTGGTGGGGGTTAGGGGACAGTTTTTATCAGGGTCGGCTCCTGAAAGTCAGGGGATTTGACAATTGGATTAATTGATGAATCACAAAGTGTTGTGCAGCGACTTTTGGTTTAAGCAGAGCATATCTACTAGTAATCATAGAAATGTCTTAAGTGTCATTGACCCCCAGTTTGTCATACACCCTCATCAGCTGTTGCAGGTTTGTAGTTGGACCCTGTTGGCAAGGGGCTACTTTTCTGACAGACCCTGTTTAATTATAAAAGCTCTCTTAAACACAAAGCACTGGCCTTTCGTGTCTTTTTTACCCTACATTGTTTGTCCCTTATTTTTTAAAGGTGATGGTAGTGGTACGTGGTGCGTGGTGCCTAAGATCGTTAAGCATTGACCTCCAGAAATGGCTGAACTGACCTCACTGGACTAGAACTCCTACTTTTGCTAAATTAATGAGCGCAGCACACCCTTAATGTTATAGTATAGTATAGTATAGTATAGTATAGTATAGTATAGTAACTATTATAGAAAGTTTGAATTGACTTGAACAATAGACACCCCTTTGAAGAACCTGTAGATTCCTATCTAGACACCTATTTGCTCTTTGTTATAGAACTATGGGTTTCTATCCAGGTCATATGATGTGACTTAAATTATACATAAGTTTAAATCAACTATATGTTTTATACATTTTTTAATTATTATTTGAATTGTTATGTGTTTACATCGGGAGGAATTAATGCGGTCGCAGTTAAGCCTGTATGAAGAGATCTCATTGACAGGATTCCACTGATGTATATGGCTTTGGAGTAAGTGCTTGAGGTTAGATGGGAGTAGAGATGTAACTAAGATGCAGCTATAATGGGAAAAAAGCATGAGAATTAGTCAGTTACGGTTTAAGTGAGATGGTAAATCAAGACAAGATTGTAAGTGTTAGTCCATGTTAGGGTAAAGAAGAGTCAAAGTTACTAGCAGAAAGCAAAGAATATATTGAGAGCAGAGACAGTATACCATTACACAGGATCCTTTTAGGGGATGTAGTTCCGAAATCACTGCAAGATGTATGTGAATATGGGCCTAAGTGTTGAATACTGGAATACCCGCCTGGCCTTTGTGGAGACTTTCTATGCAGTAGTCCTTAAAAAGCAGGATTTGGAACATGACTTTGAAGAAAGTTTCGGAGGACGATCTTTTTTATTCGTTTTAGGCTATTGAGATAAGTTCTCAGGGAAATATTACATGAACCCTGTGTGGCTAGTTTATAATACTCTCAAAGCTTATTTACTTCATTATTTTTTACTTATTCGACTTTATTATACATGTTAATTACGCTTATAAATGCTCAAGAGTTCTCTGGAAACAGAAGCAAACATCATCAATCTCCAAAATCCCTTTACAAATAATGGTCTGGCGTGAAAGGAAAATCAAACCCAAGCCAACCATTGGAGAATGATTGGAATGATTGGAATTTCTGAATGATTGAGAATGTCTGGCATCCTTAGAATACAATACTCTGAGGGCTTCCATTGATGTCTGCTGTTCAGGCCTTTCTGACACCGGAACACACTAAAGAAAGGTTGCAAAACTTACCTTATTGTTACCTTAAGTTTTTGGGCCGAGATGAAAATAAAAACCGGGTGAAAGGCTTGTTGAGCAGAATATGGTTTTGGTTTTGACATCAAGGGAAAAGCTTTTCTCATGTGGAAAAAATGTGTCATCCTCTTTTGGTTGTTTAAAAGAAAGGGCTTTTCAAAGCTCCACATCCTCTGTTCTACAAGGCTGCGACACGCCGTGCAAATCTAAGTCCAAGCTCTAGCCAGTTCATGCAGAAAAAAAGGCTTTTGTGACCTCAGTTGCTGCTTTTGGAGCAATACCAGGATGCATTTCAACGCCTTGCCGCCGAAAAACTTAACTTCCCATTCATCTTGACTTTCATTTGATCTTTCTGATTGTTTTCCATCTTTTGTGATTTTGTATCTTTTGTACCATCTTTTGTGACCAGCAGTTTCTTCTCCTTACTCTTCTGATAATGCTTTGAATCTTTTGGATTGAAATGAAAAATAACCTCATATTTTAAAAGTTAAGACAGTCGACAGTAGGAATTGATGGTGAGAATGTTTATTTTATAATGTTGGGGGTGAGGGTTTGCATCCTCTTCATCTACAAACCTGCCTCTCACTGAACATAAATACATGGCCTGCCAGGATGTGAACAAGGCATCTTTGAAGGCCAGTTATTTTGCTTCACAATCGACAGTCCAGTTTTGCCCATTTGATTGGTTGAAGGTCAAAGCCATAGGTCACTCCCAGTTCACTTCCACCTCAGTTTTGTGCAAAGTCCACCCAAAAAAACAGAGTTCAAGGAGACCCAGTCCTGCCCGGCCTACTCGGGCAAACTTACAGATGCTGAAGTGCGTGTTATTTTCATTTTCGCCATTAGACAATATTAGGTTTCCTACCCTGTGGCTCCAGGCGTAGAATTCAGCAATGAGCGATTGTCTGGAGGTGTAATTTAGTGTATTTAGATGTCCACTTGCATCGGTCCAAGGCTGTGGGGATAATAATGAGGGCTTACTGATTAGAGTGCCTCTCTCAAGATGTGTTTGTCACAAGACTGAAATGCCGCAATGTTAATGGATTAAACCAACGCTGGAGTTCAGCACTGTTGAAAAAAATAACCCCGGCTTACTAAAATGTGTGTTCAATTGAAGATAATAAATGATACAGAAGGTTACGCATAATAAATGTCAACACTACACTATATTGGTTTTGTCATTGTGAGCTATTCATTGTTCCATGATGACAGGCTTTGTTATAAAGGCTTCAAATATATATCATTGAAGTATTTTTTAAGTACAACATTTTTTCATGCTTATGTAACATCTATGTTACTTTCTCAGTAAAATATTGGGGGTTTTGAAACATTTTTGCAAAGGCCTCGACAGATTAAACTGGATATCCATTTGGCTTTCATGAGCTAAAACGTGTTGATGTTTTAGCTCTGAAACAGGTTAACATGTTAAGTGTTGCTGTGCACAGTCAGAGACGAGCAGAAGGTACCAGTTGTGAAATACAAAGAAAAATTCTGTCAAATGGTAAAATACTGCATGTATTTTTGGACAGTATTTTAAAATTCAAAAATGTGAATTCTGTGAGGGCCTCCAGGCTAGATACGCCTCCAATGTTGGAGTTAGAGTGCAGGCCGGGGAAGTGCATCTCGAGAGCCAACAGGCGCACCTGCATCTAAACCTTCTCAGGGATAAGCCCAACGCATTAAGAGAGCCGGCAGCAACCAATGTGATGTGACCTAACCACCTATGAGAGGTGGAAAAATAAATTCTACTGTATATTTTCAGCCGACGTAACTGCTAAGTTAGAATTCGGTGCGTATCAGAGTTACCCCACCACGACAGGAATTTGTAGGACACCTTTGAGTTGGGTATCTAACGGCCTTCAAAGACAACGTCTTGTGCCTGTAATGAAAACCTCATTAAGCCAAATGCGGAGATTACAGCCCAGCTTATAGCATACACCTGTGTACCTCATCATTTCCTGCTCTTGATGTGACGGACAGCAAGGCGTGTTGATGGCTAGGCAATGTTGCCAGAAGGGAGGCTTGCCGGAGGTTGCTAACGACTCTCGTTGCTATCTTCGAATGAAGTCTCCAGTTGCTTAAGTGCTGGCCTCCCAGAGTGCATTGCAATGCTTCACGGACCCTCACATCGATTACTGTTCCATTTGAGGCCAGGCGACACTAAACAAACACAAATTTCACTGCGTGAATGGACCCGTTCAACGCAACAGCGTTGTCTTGGAAAGTAATGTCACGTTGGTGCCTCAAGTGCAAGCCTCCCGCAGGCACATGCAGCTTATTGCGTCATGGTAAGTATGTGCAGAAACCTGGAGCTGCACTTGGACTAAACTCACACGACTGCCATTTCTGGTTTTGGATCGTTGGGCACATTATGCACCCCTGACCAGGTTCCGCTAAATGATGCAAGACCTCGCTCCAAGGATTTTGGCAGCAAAAAAACGACAGTTGTTTATATACAGCCATAGACATATTCACTTTTTTGTGGCATCCACAGCAAATACTTCCAATGGTCAGAATATGGAGAATCGAAGAATCGCTTCCCATTGTGGCTCCTAAATAATAATAAGACTAATAATAATAATCTTCTTGTTATTTAATTTCTAAATGCAACTAGGGGCTTGTTTAATAGATATTTATTGTGTTTCTGCTTTGTCGGTGCAACTTGGCTTTCAGTAATAGAGGGAAGACAAATGCACAGCCATGAACTTCCCCAATGGCCCTTTAAGGGTTCTAAGGGGAAATTCAATGCTGCTATTCCCAATGCAATATAAATAAATATTTCAAAACCATAATGTGAGATAGTAAGTTACTAGACAAGATTAATGCAAAAAAGAAGCTACGATGATAACATAATAGCTACATTACTATTTCTGCTTAAAATATGTCAAGTACTTGAACCGGGTGTGGCAATAGTCTCATGGCCCATTTAATACACTAGGGCCATTTAGCACATTGTCTCAGAAAGAAAGCCCGCATAGAACTGCGGAAGGTGGTATATCCAATCAAAAACATATATTATCACGTCTGCGAGATGGCAGAATCCTTAATTCCCATATTTTGCCCACCTGATAGACTGCGAACTGGCCTCAGCATCAGGAACTATTAGAGCGATGCACTATCGGGATTCATTAGAGTGAGGGCTCCTTTGCTTAAAGTTTGCACCTTTTTACATTACCACTTTTATCCAAGTGTCCTTATTAATCAGTCATCTGCGCGTTCGTCAAGGTAAGCGCTAGCTTCCCTGCCCCGTCCAAAGGCAGAGCTGTGATAGGCATTTTCGACTCCGGCAGGTTCTTAGGTTTTATCCAGCTTCATTTGCTAACACAAAACTCTACATCGGTTGTCCCTGACCAGAGTGAGGACAACCAGGGAAGCGAAGCCCCGTTCAAAGTGGTGGATTAAAAAAACAGAAGAAAAGGCTTGCAATTTTTTGGAACCGCGTGTACCAGGACGGTTGCCACGGAGGGTTAATGGTACAGGATGATGTAGTGCTTTTGGGATGTTTGTAGAATTGTTCAAAGTTTAACCCCACTTTTTGAAGGCAGAGACGCAACGGAATTCTCCAGGTAACGGTTAACTCAGCCCTACACATTTATATCGAATCAGGGACACTGCCTTGTTTTATCCAATGCCCTCTCTATACAGCAAGTGCCATGCTTATAGGCTTATGTTAACTGAGATTTTATATCCTACACACTTCCTTTGGTAATAGTTCTTTGTCCGGGCCTATTTTTCTTTATGCTTACACATATTAGACATTAACGCATGACAAAACACATCTGTAACCGGTGATCGGCATTCCAGCATTGGTTTCCTTGGTAAGTTGGAGAACGGCTCCCGTAGTTGCCTGGCAACAGATTATGATTGCCGGCGAAGGACCCATTTGAGTGCCATTATCCTGAAGAGAGATGCATGATGCGGGCTTGAGCGCTGGCATGCGCGCGCAACTAGGGTGAGAGTCTTGTTTGGAAAGCCGCACCGGAGAGCACATTTGTCCGTGTGAGACAGGGCACTGACAGAGGCCTTTTCCCTTCTGACTGCCGCGGACGTGGGCGTGTGGGGGCGGCGAGGGCTCCGTTTTAGCCCTGTTTTAGACGCTGTTCATCTTGTGTTTCAGAGGTCTCGGTTGTTCCGCCTCCACCGGCGGCTTGTCGGGCCCGGTTTGCACACATTTGTAAAGCGCTTTAGTATAACATTATTCATTAAAGGCTCATCTGCCTCATTGTGTGTCTTTACGAGACACGGAGATCCCTGTATTTTGATTTATGGAGATGACATCCACAATGCAGCGCTGGCAGAGTTAAAAAAAATTAAAATAAAAAAAGGAGCTAGTTCTGTCTAGTTCTGTCAATTACTTGGGAGTCATTCAGTAAACACTGAATGTTTCAGTAATTGAAAAGACTATAAATAAATGCTGTTTGGTCTCAGCATTAATATGGTTTGCTGAAAGGTTACCTCATTTGGTCGCCCGTGAAGTTAGAGCTTGAAAACACAATTACCTCCAACACATGGCTGCCAATGACAGTAAAGTGTGATGTTTTTTTTCTCTGAAAAATCTTCAGAAATGGCCTTCCGAAGGATCCTGACAAGAGGGCAGGACTGGACATTGTAAACTCCAGAGGCAATCAGACAGATAGAATAGAAAATAATTACATCTGATTAGCAGACGTTTGTACAGAAGTTTAAGCCCCCACATTCTCCTGTTTTTTATTCCGCCTCAGGATATGTTGTATAAGTCAGTTGGATGCTGTTCGAAAGCTTTGGAAAATCAAGGACACATTAGAATGCATTAAACCGTCTCAATTCTTCCGCTAAATAGATGTTTTTGAAAGATAGTGTAGCAGGTCCTGAAATGTATGATGGTGGACAGGCAAATAAAAGCAAACGGGCTTATGTAAATTGTGGTTATGCTACAAGAACCTTCTCTCGGTTCTCCGGTTAAGGTGTTTTGGTGGGCAGCGCTAACCGCTAGTTATCTGGGGTACGATCTGAGGACAGATGTTTTTTCAGCCACTCATTGAAATGGCCTTTAAACAGCAGAGAATGTCTGTCACAGAGAGGAATTGCTCATAATCAGAACCGACAGCGGTTTATCTGGTGCTCAGAGTGACTGGTGCATGCCCTGCGGCTATACTAAGGGTGAGACAAGAGCTGAAAAACATAAAGCCATTAAGGCACTAATCAGAAGACGCTTCAAATTTGGAGGTACAACCGTGTGAGAGAGCTGGGATCACACAACATTTATCTCATTATGGACGATTGGTTGCTTTTATGGTAGGCATTGGTGGTGGGGTTGGTGTTCCGGGAATATTTTCAGGGTGGGTTGAGTTATAAGCATCGCTGTGTGTGTGTGTGTGTGTGTGTGTGTGTGTCTAGAATGGCTACTGTGTGGGTGCATGCAGGGAGCGGGATCTACAACAGGTTGTGCACTTTGCTAGTGTGTGCGTGTAGCTTGGGTGTACACCAGCGCTGACCATTTCAGCCGCGCATTATGCAGGTCCCTTCACACCTCCATCAGTAATGGCGATGGGACCTCTGTTCCCACGTCGTTCCCCCCTCATGTGAAAAGCCTTCCCGTCCGTTCTGCAGTATTACCGATTGCAGGAAAAGCCGCCTGGTGCTTGTGACCAATCTGAGCCAGGCCAAGCCCCTTGGGAATAGTGGGGGAAAACCTAGATGGACAGAGGCATAAAGTGCACTGTTGGAGGAAATAAATTGAAAAAGTTGTTTCTAACCCCCTCCCGAATCTGTTCTTTTATTGTTAGGGTTTACCCAATGTTTTTAATGTGAACTGTGATTAGCTTTAAGCAATACAGCATTAGCGCTTAGATAGACCCTGTAAAACTACACACCACCTGTTAATCGTAAAAAAAAGAAGTCTTTTTTGATGTCTTACTAATGCCATGAGACGCAAGCCAGCAAGCTTTTGCTTGCGACGGGGTGTGAGCTGTAAACCGCGGAGCCGCCCCGCTTTATTGTATGCAGAGAGTAATAAGTGTGTACGGTGTACAGCAATAGTGCAACCTGGGCTGCTAGCTACCGTGGGCCAAGCTGTGCTCAAGCCCCGTCTACGGACATAACTATCGGTGCTGGTTTGTAGGACACACGTAGATTTGCTAAACAAGTTTTGCGCACAACACTTTGTCGGACACGCATTTCAAAAGCCCTGCCTGACACGCCGTCCGGAATGGCATGACAATCAGGGAATTCTGACCAAAACAGCTTCCGCTGCGGACTTAAGAGGTCGAAGCTCCTAAGCCAATTTGGCCGCCCCTGGCTCTCGAACGCGCTTGAACATCAGTTCCAGCGAGATCTGCATTCTGGCAGTCCTGCGGCCGTGCCGTCGAGTGCCTGGGTCCGGCGCCCGCCATCCGATAATAAGCAAATGCTATTCTGTCGCACAGCACAGGCCCACAGGCTCGGGACTTGCGCTGAGGGCCTGATTGAGATCAACATCTCCCGCTGACCGGTTTGTGTGACTCTGCATGCTATCCCACATCAGCCCGGCAGTTAGGGAGGCCCGGTCTGCGGGGGTGGGGAGAAAAACAACAGCAAGGCCCTCCAGTAGTATCGACTAGAGGCCGTCGCGATTCTTTTCGCAGAAGGGCCAAATGGCTGCACAGTGTCGGAAATATATTTTTATATTTCTTTTTGGCCGGTGATTGATCAATTGGTTCCAAATGAGAGCCCGCGCCAGGGTCACGCAGGGCAATAAGAGAGGAAAGCTCCGTTGCCCAAGCTCTTGGTGATGACGCGACACGGTATATAAAGTTTGTCATCGAAAGACAAACGGTGATCGTTCGCACGTTTCGCCAGCCGACGCTTGCCCTCTGTCACGGCCCCCCATCAAACCCCACCCTCCTGGAGGCCGCTGGGAGACGTAGTGTGTGGGGATGTACTGGGGATTTGTACTCAGAGAAATACTAATTCAGGGTTTGCTCCAACATGGACAGTTTCACGTTTTAGCAAACGCTGAAAGAAATCCATATACATACGTATATCTTTTAGAGAATTTTTTTCAGAAAAAAAAAAAGATTGCTCTGGAATGGGGGAGCCTTTCTTGTATAAGGTAAAGTTATTATGTTAAAATATGTAATCTAAAGGAATGCTCTTTACTGCCACTTGTCACAGGCAGAACTGGCTAGCAGCTAGAAGACAGGCTTTGTCCACACTGCTATCATGGAGTGTTGGAGACAGTGCTGCACTTTGTAGCAGAATGCAAAAAATATCAGAAGCCGTTTCAAAAATGAAAACCATCTACCCAAACTTTGCATTTCTGTATTGCATTGGAAATGAAAAACTGTGTGGTGTCCCCTGCCGCAGCCTGAGGGACAGCCAGTGCACACAATATGTATATATAATACGTTTCATCTTACTTTATTTTTGTATTATGTTAATAGTAATGTTATCATGCATTGAAAAGAGTGAGAGAGAGATATTGCCACACAGATGCATCCGCCCTATGTCTTTGGGGGAAGGGAGGTCCTTTGCTGGGGCATTTGAGTCCTTAGTCTGCCCCTCCGACCCCCTGAAAAGCACAGTTTTTATCGTCGGGGGCATGTTGTGTGGGGCTTCTGCCAGGCCCTGTTGCACAATGCTTCCATTGGGCCTCCGCTGAGGCCAGGCTGGCAAAGTTGCACTTATAAGTGCAGGTGTGCAACCGGGCTGCTTTCATTCGGCGAGGCCAAACAGAAGAGGCCAAAAATCAGGATCAAACCGCTAAGGAAACGCTAAGGAAGTGGTCAGGAAACGCTAAGGAAACGCTAACCTGCGTGGCCACCATCTCCCCCGCGTTTATTTTCATCAAGCTCAGATGTTTCCCTGTCCCTGGCGCTCTCGCTCTTCATTTTATTCAAAATAAAACGAAATCAGGTTTCACAATCTGCGTCTCGCGCATTTCATTTGCCCTCAAACTGACTATAACACCCTCAGTCGGGTAAAACTAAATGGTTGGTTATTGAAATTAAGTGTGTGTTCTCATTAGTTGCTCCCTGTTAAAAACTATGTAATTTAAAATAACCCAGTTCAGCTGTTAAACCTAGTTATGGTGTTTATACATATAATATGTTTCTAAATTTAATTGTGGTTAGAATTTACACACTATGCCCATAGCTCCAGGCTGAATGTGGATGTGTTTAATTAATGGCTGGGACTCGGGTGCAGTACAGCCACACAATCTTCTCTGACAATCACGAATGGACAGGTTGTTAGACGCCCATCTCAGCGAGGACAGCGGCACAAGTTTGGCGTAGGCGTGACGAGGCCGAAACAGCGGAAACCGTATGGGTGATTCACACAGTCGGAAAGGCTGTTTCCCTGCCACTCTGGTACATCTGGTCCTTTCTGCTCAAAACAGACGTGCATGCGGGACCGCGGCTGCTCTTGTCCCCCCGAGTGGCTATAGAGAAGAGGGTGTTCATGAGAACCGCGCTTCCTGCATCATGGCGTGTACAACTTCACGTGTGGAGGGTTCAAAGGCTAATGTGCTGATGCCGCCTTGGTCCTAGAGAGATACTTTACACCCCTCCGAGTGTACAAAGCAGCACATCTCTCAAGGTTGTAATGACGAGGATCAGGGCTTCGTTGCTCCCCTTTGATGACTTAGACAGGGAGCAGATATATGTACATCCGTTGCGCAAGACGAATGAATAGCATTCAATCAGGAACAAACCTTGGGTTTTGCTGCCATGACAACCCTACTGTTACAGTGGGGCTGCTGTCATGGCGACCTCAGTGACATACTTGCCTCTGTGTATCTTTTCTTGAAGGCCTCATTAGAGGCAGACAAAAAAAAAGTGCTCTAACCCCACCTAAAAAAAAAACTAAACCCTCCTTTTATCCCAGAGATCTGCCTGAATTTGAATCAGATGACAAACATTTTCTTGCTTTATTAATTAATATCCTGAAACGCATTCAATATTTTCTAACAATATTTATTTTTTATAGTCGTACATAAAATTCGGTCTTTTGTGTTCCGTTTCTGTTGCAACGGAACAATTTTTTAAAATCGTGTTATTTTGTTAAACTTGAAGTGCCGCTCACGTCTAAATACATTTGTGAAATTACATGCTGCAGTTAGTAGAGTTTAAAGTGTTACAGATAAAAATCGTCATTAATATAACATTCTTGGAGCATAAATTCCACCCAGTCCAATTTTCCTGACATGTTAATTGCTGCATGGGTGTGAATTAGAAGCCTCTTGTTGCTGGTCCTTGTCACATTAATGGAGCCTGTCTCTTTGCTTTGGGCTGTAAGGACCTTGATAATCCCGAGTCTTGAAATAATACCAAACAACCCTGTGCTGTATGAATACAGTGTCGCTCACTAATGCGAATGCGATTGGGTATAAACTTTTTTTTTTGAGTGTCAGCAGTAATACAATGTATTTGACAAGCCATCCATGCAATAAGAAATAGTTCATAATTTTAAATATAATACAGCAAATGATTAAGTACAAACAATAGGTGATATAGTTTGAGAGATGGGAGGCTGAGAGGGGAGAGAATTTCCCATGTGCAGAACCCTCGCTTATAGTGTTTTCCGTTCACAGTAGTCATCATTAATGTATGTAATGTACAAATGTAATGAAAATGTAATGTAATGAAAAAAACATAAAAAATAATTTGCTGATTTTGTTTTTAGCTAAGCGTTCGCTATAGCCTTGTTTGTAACGGTATAGAAAAACTTGATGCAGTTTCAGTTTTCTTTGCAATCAACAGAACCGTCCCATTGGTCCAGCCAACCCAGAAAGCTGAAGGGCAGTGTAATGACTGTAGGTGCCACTGTGGTGGCCTATGTTTGCCCTGTGGCTGTGGTGTCCATGAAGTGAGATGGGTTGTCCAAAGTGTAACTCACCTGCCCCAACCCCATCCTCACTCCACCCCTCTACACACACACACACACACACACACACACACACACACACACACACACACGCGCACGCACGCTCACACTCCCCTTCCTCCCTGCATCTTGAATAGCTGCCTTGCTTCCTTCGTTCCCTCTCTCCCACTCTCCCTCCCTCTCCATCTTGCGGCCAGTCTCGGCAGAGCTGCCAGGTTTAATATGGAGGTCCCTTCCGAGGCTTTGTTATTGTAATTATGTAAATCCGCCTGAGCCCGCCCCCTCGCTTGTTGCTGTGGCGTGATTGCAAAGAGACAGCAACACAATTAGGGAATGTGCAAGCAGAGAATGCTGTCATGATTGAGTGGCAGGGCACCTCGGAGGAAGTGACAAAGTGAAGAGAAGGGTCTTTCCGTGGGGTGGCGGAGAAGTCTGAGAAAGTGGAGGCGGGAGTAGACATCCAGCACCATCCATGAGGCTGAATACTATGTCAACATTACACTGTCAGTAACATCTGAACTCCAGTGATCTCCTGTCCAGACTATAACCTGACCCCACCAGGCGTTTTCCTGTTAAACTAACCATTCTCCTAATAAAATATGTGTCAGTTCCTGTCTTATCCAGCCCTTGCAAAAAACGATACTTCTTCCAGCCCAAATTTCAATGGTCTACAAGCAGGGGTGATGTGCATTTCCTCTTGCGGTGTTTGGCTAGGGCTGGATGAGAGAAGGCAGATTGTGCTACTGTCTATTGCTGTTACCGAATGAAACAGGAATCAATAGAGTGTAATGCGGTACAACAGTTCTCAGCAGAGTACATGGGTCAGTCAATATGTTGTTCTCCTCTTTGACATTGAATTGATCATGAATTTGTTGTTTCTAAGATACCATTATTTAGAAAGCACCGAATAAATGTTTGGTGCCTGTTAGTTTTGTGTCTTACCATCCCACTAATAAATAAATATATTTACATCTACATTTATATAAATATATTTACATATCTGTACATCTTTTTATCCCACACTATGAAGCTTTTGTAGGGTACAAGAAAACACAAATGATTTGTTGTCTGTTGCAGGGTTAGGATACCGTTTTCTATATTTATGAATGATGGTGGTTAGGGAGCAAAAATAATTGAATTGGATTGCCTTCAGGGACAGTTTGTCTTCTGGGAGAGTAGGTCTTCTGGAACAGTATGTCTTCTGGAACAGTGTGTCTTCTGGGACAGTAGGTCTTCTGGGACAGTAGGTCT
>JAOYSI010000013.1:1658909-1671675 GCA_025775065.1 Hiodon alosoides | reverse complement strand
CTTCTCATGCATGTCTCAAGAATCATCAGGCTGTGTTTCTCCAACTCTAGGGGTGGTGGTATGACCAAAATAGTTTTACACTTTGTGTAATTTATATAATGCTATCTTAAACAAAATGTTTGATATTACATACCAATGTAGTAATGTCTATTTTTCATTAATTCATTGAATTAAATACTTTAAAAATGAATGAAATTAAATCTAATTTGAAATCGTTTATTTATTGGAATTGGAAATGTAAAGGTTGTAGGTAAAAACTAGTGATAATAGTAGTAGTGATAGAGTAGTGATAATAATAGTATATAAAATAAGATTCAATCAACACAAAAGTCAATTTTTCTGCAAGTGAAGCACAGCCTTCGTCAGGTTAACTATAGACTTCAAGGCCAGCTATGGAACTGCATCTGTAGTTCGGATGAAACGCAGGTGAATACATGCGGTCAATTAAGAGGTAACTGTCTGAGATTAAACGCTAACAATGAGACGTACAAGTGCACTTAGGGTTTGTACTGGGGGAAAAAAATCGAACCCAGGGAAAAGTGTTTGTGTGGATGCATGCAGAAATCTACCTGGTGAAGAAGCTCTGTATGGCATGCTCTAATCTGCAATCTGCAATCCATTTAATACAACATACATATTCAAGTAGGATAATCTGGGCCCCCATCACCAGCGTCAGGCCTCACCATACTGAGAAAATAATCAAATGAAAAATTTAAATTTGAACATTTTAGCTACACTTAAGAAGAACTCAAAAACTAATGTTGATGTGCATGGTTGTATAGATTTCATGCATGTCACAGCTGGAACCCTAGAGGGTTCAGCGTGGGATAGGATTGTGTAGCTAGGCTAGTTGGAGTAGAATTGTTTTTTAAGAACCAATCGAAAGAGCAATTAAAAATAAATAGCTTTTTTTATTTGGTAATTTATGACACGTTACTCTCTTTTAACATCGCTGGCCTGCAGTGTCCATCGGGCAGATCCCAATCCTATAGGAGGGCAGAAAGCCTGTGCAAGCTAAATTTAGCATACTTTCTAGGCTTTAAAAAAAGAATTGCTAAATGTTTATAAACTCTATAAAGCCAGAAAACAACTCAATTAACGCTCATGATTCCTTTGCTATCATCAGAAAACAAAATGAAATCTCGACAGTACCTGTCTCCATTTTGGAAATAGAACAGATGAACTAGAGTGGAACGGCGCTGGGAGCTAACGCATCAGATTTCAGCAGGCACTTTGCCCCGATACTCATGGTTTTTTCTCTAATCCCCTCTTTCCCTTTGACGATGACCCGGGAGACTATATCAGTGGTGTACAAGTGTAGTGACAATCCCTCAGCAACAGTAATCACGCTATCCTATCAACCAATGTAGGCAAAGGTGAGGTCCTCAAACTCTCTCTCTAATTCAGGCTACAAGATCAATTTCACTACTGATCCAAATAAATCCAAACTGATCCAAATAAATAAACAGCCATTAGCTGTATATATATATATACAGATATAACCCAAAAGTAGCATTGGAGCACTTTGTACTTTATTTCCGTACTTTTCAATAGGATTTGGTAACTTTCAGATGTTTTAAGAAGGAACTATTGTACATCACTCTGGATGAGAATGTCTGCTTAATGACTGATCTGTAAAATGTAAAATGGTAGCTGTCCCACTGTTATATACTAGAGTTGCTTAAATAAAAAATAAAGTAAATAGGGCCAATTCAACCAAATAGGTTCCACTACCAGCATTTTACTCTAGGGTCGCTAAGACTCCCTTGCCCCACACGGAATGAGTGCACATCCGACTGTGAAACTTCCCTCTCTTCTGAAAAAAACAGAAGTCTTGAGTTCTGTAGTTCTGGCTGTCTTTGACTTTTCCCGTTAATTTGTTCTTTCAGTAGATAAATTCAGCCACTGGTTAAAGGGCTATGAGTTTACAGTTTGCACTGATAACAACCCATTCACCAATATATCTTCCAAACCATGGCTTGATGCCTGTGAACTGCATTGGACTGCATCTTGTTTAGTTTTTTTTTTTAGCAGAAGTCAAGGTGGTGGAAGAGAAAGAAGTCCAAGATAATTTCCCCAAATTTCCAAGACGGCAAACTCGTCAGGGAACACCAAAGTATGGAGGAAAATCAACGATTTAACGACTCTGACACGACTTCCAGGCCTCACGACTGTCATCAGCAGTCCCTGGCGTTAGATTCAGGCCTGAACCTGACCAATCACAAGGCGACACGACACAGGTAGAAACATCAACAAATGGAGGGCCTTGCATGTTCTGTTAGCACAAGTGTGTGTTCCAAGCAGTGAGCCTGGTAGTGATTAAAGTTTGTTTAACAGGAGATGTCTGTCGTTCCTTTCTTTGTTTTGACATGAGAGTTGAAAATTGTTCTGTAAAGAAGGGGGAGGGTTACACTGACTAGATAAGTTTTGCATGTTTTTATTACCTTAACGAAGGTAAAAGAAGAGGGACAGCAAGGGATTGTGTGCCATATAACTCACGCTCCAGGAATCTGAGGACGGATCGGTGTCATTAAAGTTGAAAATGTCTCGTTCTTGGTGTCGTGGGTCATGTCCGTGACATTGCATCATCGCGTCTCGCTTTCCTTCGAGCACTGGCCGCGAGCAGTATGAATAGTTTATTCCCATTTTTAAACGAAAAATACGTATAGCAGTAATGTGCGAATATTCCAGTGTTTTCCAATACGCGCTAGCACACCAACTAATTTTGGGAAATTTTGGGGAAATTGTGTATTTTTTAAAAATTATTTAAAGGTAATTTTAGTTTACTTTTTGTTAAATGTTATTAATGCAATTTTTTCCTCCTTTATTAAGTTGTAATAAGTTATTAAGCTTATTAATCTGCAAGGGCGGCGATTGGTGACAGGAAGCTGCAGAGAGAGATCTGATCTGGCCTGGACATTCTTCAGGCTGGAATAAACTCCCATTGTCAATACTGAATGTCACCGGTGTAGATTCAATTCAACACAACACAGCGTAACGGTCCATTGAATAACGGTCAACTAACGTCGGTCTCACTAAGCTTGTATCTATTATTTTTCTTTCATGTTCACGTTCACATCCGGACCACTTCAAAAGCCCTTAAATCCGCATTGCTTTTGTATCATTACTATTCCTCACACATTTAAGTTCAAACTTCAATGTCACCCATC
Source organism: Hiodon alosoides (assembly GCA_025775065.1). NCBI lineage: Eukaryota > Metazoa > Chordata > Actinopteri > Hiodontiformes > Hiodontidae > Hiodon > Hiodon alosoides. The sequence goes on along the minus strand of JAOYSI010000013.1, from coordinate 1,668,505 downwards.
ACAACTGGTTTACAGCTGTCAGCGCTTAATCGCTTACAAATACGTAATCCAGTTACTCTCCAAAATCTGGCTTAGCGCGTGTATTTGTTTACGGAGTAATTACTGTTATGTTTAATTTGCTTTCTTTATTTTGTATGCTGATTGTATTTCTGTTCATTCTTAAAATACACAGCTAGCCTTTGCACCCAATGAAGAGAGCCTTTAAGCAGAAGATGAAGAAAATTTGTTCCTGTTTCTTTACCTTTTCCTATGTTTTTCTCCGGCTTAATCATATAGAGTATAATAATAATAATGACTGGTAACCTGACTGGAAATCAGCCAACAGAAGTGGGCGACGAAACATCACTGGACCCATGTGATACAAATGTAATTAATTCATTAAGTTTGTCTATTAATGTCTTGTTTATTTATTTGTTTTGCTGCCTCCTTAATCTAGGGCGATTTGCACCCACACTGAGTATTGTTGTTAAATTCTTTTAATTGCTGCCCTCTGCTACATAGTACAACAAAGCATGAAAACATCCTAAACAAATATGTATGAATGCAGTTTTCACGGTCAGTGCACAAAAGTCTTCACTTCCAGGTAAGAAATGAACGAATAAAAAACAACAACGAGGTCAGCACTGCTCCTATTAAATGCCGTTATATATTGGTACATAACAAAGGGATGGTGCTGGCACAAATTTCACCAAACTCACCAAACAATAAAATGTAATGGTTAAGCGTTTCTGCTTTAATTCTGCTTTAACTCAATGGCCTTCTGGTATACCCCAGAATACAGAAATTAACCTTCTGTTTTAACTGCGCTGAGCAGTGCAACCATGTGTATAGAAATTCTGATCTATATAATAACATTTTCATTAAAAATCAGCTTTGCATTTTCTGGTATTTGAAAGCTACCACAACACCTTGCTCTTTTCTGACCGCAGTGGGTGTTTCAACCAGATATTTGCACAGTCATTTATGTCGGGCATCAAATGGAAATCTTTATTTAATTTATCATGTTTTCTTCCAGAGTTCACTGATTGAAGTATGAGTGTTTATGCAAAAAGGGGTATTAAATGACCCCCCCCTCCCCAATATTTGGTTGAGGTTGTAAAAATAGTTTTATACATATTTATGACACATGTTTCTTATATAATGCCCATAACTTTTTTCAGTCTGATAGTCTTCAGAAATTATATCAACGTAGTGTCGACATCACTGTGGGAATTACACAGACGATCCGGTTTGAAATATCTCAGCAACAGTCTGATCCTCAAAAATAAATATATTCATTTAGTCATATAAAATAAATATACATTTTATTAGTTATATTAAAATGTTATATAAAATATAATTTTCAAAACTGATAATTTAATTATATTTAATGAAATGGACAATTAAATTAGTCTGTTTTTTTTTTAATACATGCATTGTTAGGGTTTTTTTCTGCTAATCCCGAAATTCAATAAAGACTCCATTGAACATTTAACATGGATAAAATGGACACATGTTTTGAAACATAAGCTGTCCTTTCAAACACGTGGGCTATTGTCACACAAGCCACGAAGAGTTAAATGCAGACAAGTGAGAGCATATATACAGTCACAAACCAGCACTAAACGCAGCAAGTGCTTTAATTCCCTGATTGACAGATGGCTCTCACATTAGATGAGAATGATAAGTGACTCACTGGCCTGAAGAATAACTTCCTCTTGACAGTGCCCTGACCTACGACCTCTGGCCTGACTCTTGTTCCCTTTTAGCTCACACAAGGCAGTCACCACAGGTGCAGTACAAAGAGTACACAGAGGATAGCGAAAGAGGCTACCGTTTCATTGTTCCTCCTGCTCACCAATGAATGAAGGATAATTTGTGACAAGGTTCTTGTCCTGTTACTGTGTTCTTCCTGTGAGCATGGAGATTGATGACCGGAAAACAAGATTGGCTAAAGATTTTTTTCCAAAAAACCGATTAATCATCTTTTTGTTTTTTTGTCATCAATAATTTAAACGTTCTCCTCCATCCCTGCAAAACGTTATGGCGTGACTGCAGACACAGATACAGTGTAGCTTTCTTATCTGTTTTGCAAAGCTGAAATAGATGCACCTATAAAACATCTGCAGGTATTGATTGTGACTTCATTGTTTTGTTATGGGATTGAAGTACTCCTGGTTGCACTTCAATATCTATCTCGCGAGACGTAAATCCCTTTGCAACCCTTTAATAATTTAGTGTAACTTGACAAGATCAAATGCCACCCATGACGCTATACAAATCAAAACAAGTCTATGTTACTGCATGACCTTCCTTTGGTGATAATCAAGTCTAAAGTCATTCGGCATTTTGTTTGAGTGCTCAGGAAATTTTTCACTGTTATTGAGTACAATTCCTTTCTTTGTCTTCTCACTATACATGGGTAGTAAAATCAGAGAAGTCCGTGGAGAAGCTTCACTTAATTTATATATATTGGTGTGACGTGTGTAAACAAGTGATCCAGCAAATACATTTTTTGATTTAAAAAATATAGCATTATTATTATTATTATTATTATTATTAAATATTATTGGATAGATCTTAATGGAAAACAACATTACAGCAAGGAGTTTTTTTGTATTATAAGGTAACATTAAGAGTGTGGAACCATCAAATGGGAAAAAAGTTTTCTCTTTATTTAAAAACACTATGAGTAGGTACAAAAATAAATAAATAAATAAATAATAATAATAATAATAATAATAACAATAATTATTATTATTGACAGTTGTGTTAGTAAACATCGTCAGGAAGTACCCTGTTCTGATGATAGCTGTTAATGCAATTAATTCCAACAGACGTTGAAAAAGAGTGTAAACCATGTTAGAAACAGCATATCAGCAAGTCTTTCATTCATTCTTTCAAACCCTAGGGATAAGGTTTTTTTTTTTTTTTTAGTGGTGAATAATCAGAGCTTACCACTGGAAGGCTGGGCTCTCCTTCTTACGGGAGGAGAGAAAGAATGAATTAATAAGCATCACGCCGCTCAGCACAGCGCATAGTAGAGTAACAGCATGATTACAGTATGCTATCAAGAAAATTAGTTGTTTCATCTGAGCATGTCCCCAGCACGCTGAAGCAACATAACAAGTTGCCTTTGTTTACAGAATGCTTCATTATGTAAAGACAAGCTCAAGATCCCAAACACCTGCTACTACCAAATCACATATTCAATTATTGTGCTTGTTTAGGATCATCCAAATATTTTGTCCACTTACCATGAACAAAAACAATATTAAAGCGATTACAGCCGTGGATTGAATTTCCGACTGGGAGCAGCCGAGCCTTGGAGAAAGCCGTGGCCTAAATGGGGGGGCCGGTTCGCTGTTTTTCAGAGGTCATCCTGTGAGGTCACGGGTCGCAACTTTTGGTCATTATTCACCAGCAAAAGTACTTTGATGGGTAATATGACACTTTCAGACAGGAGCTGTGGGATAATTGTTCTAACGAAATGCTGTGATTATGTTACTCCATGCAGAGATGCTAGGTTAGCATTAGGCGCACCGACGTCCATCTGCTTCAACCTTATTTTTCACCAAATAATGCAAGAGCAGATAGATTTTTACTGGGATTTGTTGCAGATCACTCTGTTTACAAAAGGGAAACCATATACTCCAAAGTTCCAAATGGGGTTGGAGGGATAGAGAGAAGCCATTCATTCGCCATCACTTGCAGACGAATAGAAAAAGGCAAGAGAGCAGCAATTATTGGACTGCGAACGACCGCGTTCGCTTGCAACCCGAATCCGTCAATAGCTAAATTTTTACAAGGGAAGTTGTGTTTTGTTGAAGACGCTTTCCCCCTCTGCGTTGGGGAAAAATCCCAGCTGTGTGTCCATTGTGAGGTTGACGGGCTGTTGACGTATCTCAGTGATGGGGGCTGGTAAGGCAGGGGTAGGCGTCCCGCTGTGGTGAAAAGGGGACATTAATTCACTTCTCCGCTAGGGAGGTGTGTCCCTGGCACAGCCGAAAACCAGCGCTCTGACCGGAGACCGGCCCGGGTGTAAGGTCAAGAGAACGGGGTCAATGCCAGCGCTTCTCGACTCCTGCCCCCTCGCGTAAAGCGACCGAGCCTCCCCTTTAAGCGGAAACTGCTCAGACCGCACGGTCATTGACCGACAGAGGGCCTCCGGGCGGGTTTCTCCTGCACAGCCTTGTGCTGGTTTTTTTTTCTTTTCTTTTTTTTCTGAGTGACAGCCCGCTTGCGGAAGTGGGTGTGGGTGGGGGCAGGGTGTGATGGGAACTCCACTTTAGATCTGAATTGCCTTCTCCACTCCAATCAGCTTGGTGGAAGTTTAATGAAGTGCCTTTCTCTTTCCTCCCCTTCACACTTCCCATCTGCAGAATGAGCCTCATGTGGGAGTCTGACAGCCACACAATCAGTTTGCCTTTCACGACTGGCCCTGTTTTAACCTTGCACAGAAAGACCTTCACGTACACGCTGGCCTTAGCAATTAGACAGAGGAGCAATATTTGAGGCAGACAAAGAGTCTAGGATTCAGCCATACAGGTGTTTTTTTTTTTTTTTCAAAGTTCTTGACAGATAGGGAACCAAAATTGTGGGCAGCATTATTCATCTCCCTTTTTATCCGTCCTCTCACTCCGCCGATTGCAGTGGGTTACAACAGCCACTGAGCTCAGTTAATTAGGGGAGTTGGAGAGTCGAATGTGAACCCTTATCCTGCTCTGCCCGGAGAGCACACTTCACGGGAACAATGGGTGCCACTGCAGACCAATAACCCGGCCCGTTTGCCGCTGTAAAATGAAATGCACGTATCAGTCATGGCGGCGGAGACGCTCTCTGGATGGAGGGCGAGGGTCATCCGTTTCTCCTAAACTTTTATTCACGCAGGGGAGGATGGGGCACGCATTCCGCGGAAAGCGTCAATCGTCACTCAAGTCCCAAGTTGCTTATTGGTTCCTTGTAATAAATAAGTTCCTTATGTTGTGGATCCTTGGAGAGAATCTACACACAAGTTTGCACAGTCATTCTGACACACACACACACACACACACACACACACACACACAACACATGTACGCACAAACACACACACACACCCACACACACACACACAATTATCACGCACAATACATAACTTGGGCAGGGTGTAGGAACATGCGGTGCGGGGCGACGTAGTTGTTTAAAAGAATGGAGGTATGAAAAAACAGATGCAGCAATTAGAAGCCTATTGCTGCTCACTGGAGACATGACAGGAGTGGATGACAGTGGCTTTCACCCTCACACCCCCTTGTCTCCAACATGAGTCCTTTAACAATCCCTGTCAGGAACACTCTTTGAGAAGTGCTTGCTCTAGACAATGGCTCTTCACCCTTACTTTGCGCTGTAAGTAGCGGCGCAGAATGCTGGAAGGAGCCGAAAACAGGCCGTAATGTGAGAAAGACGGGCAGCCATTGTGGGAAGTGTGAAAACCAGAAGGACCCCTTTCAGAGGCTCGCCTGAAAGTGCTATGAAGACCTTTAGTCCTTTGCTCTCCCTGAATCCCCAATTAGACAAACATTAACATCAATTAAGCTTTTATACGACACAGGTTCCATATAATTACCTTAATGGGTTGACGCTTTCTTTAGCGGCAATTTCTTAAACAAACTTGGGCCTTTGTGCGACGGGCTAAGAAAATTTTCAGCGGGGAGTATTTGCTTTTGTCAGGCTTTCTAAAGAGACAGCTGAATTGTTCTATTTAACAACAAACACCTTCAGAGAGGACCCTCGAGCAGGCCCGGTTCCCACCACATCTGACTGCTATGTTCCAAGCTGATTATCCTCCGCAGACAAAAAAAATCTGACCGGCCCGGGGAGCGAGGACACATGCAGAGAGGGCAGGACAAAAAAGGCCCAGCCAGCTCAGCCTGGGTATGCAAGCAGACCAGCCCCGGTAAAAAAAAAAAAAAGCCCCCTCCGATTGAATTAGCTCTCTATTTAACGTCCCAAAGAAGCCAGATCCGTTCCCTGTCCAAAGGAAACAAAGGACAAGAATTAGAAAAACAGGATCTTGGTCATAAACAAGGCAAATCCACGCCGGCGGATTGTAAAGGGGCCAGCGCTAATTAAACACGGACTGATCTCAGTCTTCCTGTTTCTATCATGCCACCTTTATTCCTCCAAAGACGTCGCCGGGCTTCTCCTCTTGACACAGCCAGTACTGCTGGAGAGTTCAGGCTCGTCATCACTGGGTTCTGGGTATTGTTTCGTTTGTTGCTGTTTGTTTCCATGTTTATAATCATAAACGCTTGCGAGGGTGATTTTATTTTCATTCTCAGCTGAACTCGCAAGCATGACATCTCTTAGTTTTTTTTGCCAAAAAACGATGGTTTAGTCGTATTGAAAATGTGATGGCTAATTGGAAGCTCAAAATTCCGATGGTGACAAACTAGCGTTGCATCAGGGTGTAGTTATGGTATAGTTAGCGGAATAGTAAAGGATATTCTTAATTTGGGAAAAAGTTATTTTGTTATGTTCACAAATATATTATTGTACCACTACTAAGAATTACCATTATTATTATTGTTGATGTTGTTGTTATTATTACTGCTATTGTTATTATCAATGTAATAATTAGTGTCATTATTCTTATACCTAAACACGTGGTTATTCTAATATCGTACGATAAATAACAACACAGTACAATTTCGTTAAGTGTGAAATATACATTCATGTAAACATCAATGAAACCGGTCCTTGATAAGTGGCCTCAAGGGGGCGATAGAACTTCAGTACTTCCTGGTTCTCAATAGTTCATCCTAGGTCTGGTCAGCAGTTTCACTTTACAAGCCCAACCATGCCCAAGACTGACATAACAGGGCCACCTTACTAAGGTCATTTCTAGGCTTCAACAGCCTGTCTCTATTTTAAAAGAGGTAATTGAAGTATGCTCAGTGCAGCTGCAGGTGCGATTTAATTATAAAGCAGTGTAGGGCAACACAGAAAAAAAAAGTTACACTTAAATCTGTCTAGAATCGCTAGCAGAACCTTTATCTGAAAACATTAAGCTGCTCTACGTGGTAAACCGTCTTCCTGGAAAAACGGTAACTAAATGTAATAGTCATAACAAATGAATTAAACTTAAAGAGCACCACGTCTTTGAAAAAACATAATCCTTGATCATAAACATTGAACATATACCTCAAAGTGGATCTGAAATGTGACTAAAATTAAGATCCAAAATTACATTCCAAAACCAATTCCTCCCCTGCTGATTACTGTTTGATTGGTACTTTAACAACTTCACGTTTAATTTTCCCGACTTAATGTGTTTTTTTCTAAATTTATATATTAAGACATTTGTAAAAGTAAATTCAGCCTTTTTCCCATATAAATACACATGCGCATACACATCATGAATTGATTTAACAAGGAACGTTTAAGGAGAATTTTTTAAAATGAAAAAATCGTGAAACATGTTTAAAATATAATAGACTGTGCACCCAGCGTTTTTCAAAGTACTAACATTAACTATACGCGCAGCTTCAGAAAGAAAACCTTTTAGTGCAGTCAAAGTTATTTAAAGTAATAAGAAGCAGTGACTGACACACGAGTTGATATGGGTTTGTAGTGGTCTTTAACTCGATCGAGCCTCAGCAGAAACAAACGACATTCCATAACTGTAGGCTATATGTCTCATGGTACCGAGTGTAGCCCCGAGGTTTTCAAAGTGAAACCGGGATTGACAAATCCTGTTTGAGTAACAGATTAGTGTAGATTATAACTCAAGAATCCTGGGGGTGTCTCAGAGTAGGGGTTGTGTAGTCATCTAACGGACAACGACGACATACAAATCCTAATCTCCCGAAAGCATTCTCGCGCAAAACAAACAAACCGCGCTCGGGGGACACTGACGCTATACACTGACAAAATGACAGCTGCGATCACAATGCTAAGTATTCAAATCTCACGATGCTAAACTGACTATATTTATATATTTTTTTGCATTCCATACAAGCAAACAACAACAGGAAACCGAGCAGTTTATAAAAGTGTTCCTGCATAAAGTAGCTAGGTATTTCTTCCTTTCAGAAAAAAAATTATTTAGCCTATATTAAATCTCCCTACGTATCAATTAAAATGAAAAAAAAAAAAAAGAAATGTAGGGAGCGTTAAATTAATTATTGATTTAAATAAGCGCTAATGTGTCGATTGATTCCTGGGGTTCGTCTCAAAATTAAGCTAAATGAAAGTGTAATATGAAAGCACAGCGTGATCCATCTAATGATACTAAGAAATATTTCAATCCTTTGTTGCAGTAATTCACTTCTTTGTGTATAATTGATCACCAACAATCCAGTAAACAAAGCTTTACAATAAACAACATCTCTGCAATTGTATAACAAGAAATTCATAATTTGATGGAGACAGAAATTACTCTACTAATCTAAAATGAATCATGGCTGGATAAGACATGCCCTTTTGCTCCAATTAGTAAGATGTGAATTAAAATGAATGCAGTTGTTAGTTCTCTCTCATGCAATCAACACGTATTGCCTTCATAATTCTATCTTGAGAATAATTAGGCAGTTAACTAGCTTTATCTAATGGATTTTTTTCCCCTGGCTGTGTTTGTCATGCTGGTGCTGCGAGTGTGGCTGTTTTCTCCACCACAGGGAAGAGCCTTTGCCTTTGCTACAACATTGTATCAGCGTTCATACAACATTGTATCCTCATTCACACAATCACTGGATCACAGCTTGTCCCGATGAAAATGGGCACATTTACAACAATGTACATGACTTTGTGTCGCCATAGTGATGTTGTTACAGCCGCGAAATTGACGGCGCCAGAGGTTCTATTTATTAATTTAACCCTTTTGTGGCCGGAATGTTTAGCTTGTGCCCCCAATCCCCCTTTTTTTTTTAAACCAGAGGACCACCCTTAAAACCTGCATCCTCAAAGATTTTTTGCAGCTGGAATTTGACTTAACATGGCAAAGAAACATTTAATCTAAATATTATGTGCACTAGATAAACTCATCATCTTCAATGTAGTTTCGCTATGTGGAGGAGGGGCTACCATGTCTTTACCGATCCTAGTTTAAATCAGACTGCACTCTAATTCTTTCCCTCCACTGTTTTGGATCAAGAGGTGTTGGGTCAGCTCTGTTTGTTTGCGACTCGTCCGTTCACGTCGCCGTGAGCACAACGGCGGACAGGACCAGTGAACTGCCTTGCCTGGATTCTCCTGGTGTTAATCTTTTCACTGCTTAGGCTGTCAACACATCCTACAAATGTTTTACAGTGATTTTATCACAAGGAGTAATGCCACTTGTGTTCAATGCCGAATTACTGACTGAGATTGGAACTACACGGGTGAAACAATCATTGTTCTGTGGCTGTCTTGTACCACAACCAGCCATCCATGTCACACCAATGGAGTAAGCTACCCAAGCTCCTCATGGGCAAATAGAGATTTTTGATATATTTAAAAGGTTAGGCATGAAGGAAATTGAGAAAGAAAGAAAGAAAGAAAGAAAGAAAGAAAGAAAGAAAGAAATAAATAAATAAATAACGTTAAACGTTATTTTACGTTTTTACTTTTCAGGATATCATGTGCTGAACCTCGAGCAC
>JAOYSI010000013.1:1645932-1658809 GCA_025775065.1 Hiodon alosoides | reverse complement strand
AAATAAATAAATAAATAACGTTAAACGTTATTTTACGTTTTTACTTTTCAGGATATCATGTGCTGAACCTCGAGCACATCCAATGTTCAAACATAGAAGGACATTTGAACAGATAGACTACAGACTTAATAAAACAACATAACATGTGTCTGCTTTCTGCAAGTTTCAGCCATAAAAAAACAGAGTTGATCCTTTTAAAATCAATTATCTATTTAATCTAACAATCGTTCCATCTCACGAATCCATTTCAATTAAATTAACTCAGTTCAACACACTGTAGCACGTTAATATTTAGCTAAATACTAATTTGTTGTTATTTATATGCACATAGATATCTGTTGTTGTCATCGGGGCTCAACAAAACTGGTGTTAAGGAAGAGTGGAGGTCAGTTCTATGCAGTTACGGTTGACATAACTCGGTTTCATCTACATGACTATGAGACCCAAATAAAGCAACTTTAATCTTCCTGCAATAAAGTAAATAAATACCTCAATGCAATCTGTCTAGTCCTAGAAATAGTTGCCGGGATATATATGCCAGTTGAAGCCGGGAGGCCATTGTTTTGTGAGGCATCTTGCTTTCCTCTTTAGGAGGTGTTCAAACATGGCACCTCTCCATTATCCTCTCACACTCCTCCACATCACTTCAACTGTCTGAGGCCTGTCAATCTGGTGCGGCAGGGGGAAATGCAGTAAAGCCTAGGTGGGGGCGGGATGGGTTGGGATGGGGGGGGGCTTGTAGCACGCTCGCAGTGCCAGCGAGAAAGCCATGCGAGTCTGTGCAGGATCTGTCAGTGCCGTCGCCAACCCCAGGCACCGCAGAGCACTGCTCAGAGCAGATTGACTGCCCCGGCCCCCTCTTGAAGTGAAACCTCAACCCTGAGCAGATGTCAGAGGAGAAGGGGAGAGCCAGGCCTGAGGATGGGAGACCCAGCAGAACGCCAGGTGTGAGGCTTTGTCATAGGGCCACTGCTGTGGGACCCAACACCGCAGGGATTTTAGCACTTTCATTGGATGTCTTTAGTCTACTGAGAAAAAAAAAAAAATGATTAAGGGGGGGTTTGGGCATCATTGTGAAAAATCCCACCGCCCACATCTGACCAACGGTTACAGAAGTACATTTGGCTACTGAAGCCCCCGCTCGCACCGAAATCGAAAACCGAGAGCTTTTCGAAGAAATCCTTGCGGCAACTGAGAGGCGTAGGGAGTTACTGAGAGGTTAAGAAAACGTCTGGTTTCCAAACATGGCTCTTTGGAGGTGGGCAAAGCTGAAAGGGCCGCGCTAAACGGTTAGAGCTCGGCGAATAAACAAACCCCGGTGTGAGTCTGTCCCCGCGGAGCAGCTGGAACATGCCTCTTCAGACATTCCGCTCCGTCCAAAACTTACACCCGCTCAAATATCCTTAACAAAATAAACCCTCAGAGTGTTTATCAGAAGTAGCCACAATGTTAGTCGCCACCAATGCGAGAGTCTTGATACGACCACGTAAAGCTATCGAAATCTCCTTAACGGGTGGGAGCTGGTCATGTGGCAATTCCAACAGCAGAGTAAAGGTGTAGTAACTAATTCATTACTAATGACTTATTTAGTTCCAATTAGCTCTTTCTATAAAACGGTAGACATTGAACAACTGACAATTTCAGACAATGCCTTTCTGTATCACTTTCTTGGCACTTGTAACAGCAAAGATGGTTTCGTTTTCAGTATTGTGGCAAGTGGTCAACGCAGTTGGTGAGCCCAAATATAAATTGAAAAAGTTGAAAATGATTGTAATTTTCATTTGGTGATTGCATTTTACTGAGAGACATTGTTTGGAATACTAATGCATTTTTTCCATAAATAATTCAAGGAAAGATGATGATGTCTAGCATTTTGGTTCATTTAACCATTTCTACTTAGATTTTGAATTTTTTTTCTTCAGACATTCATTCACATAATTATTTGATAGTAAACAGCTCTTGCCTTTTTAACAAAAAAAAAAAAAACAAGGAAAGGAAAGGAAAAAACAAAACAGTGAATTATTTAGGTAATCCTCAGAAGCAGAGGGAAATGAAAGCGAGGTCTAGGCTGCTTAAGCACTGTGAAATCATGTCCAGAGACACTTAATTCACAGATAATTGAGTAAGTCAGATTGCAGTTTAAAGTGTTGAAACAAAGGACGGCTTCATTGCCTGTAACACAAGCGGTTTTCAGCAGACCGTTTTCAGGACCTCTCTCTTAGTGAGAAACCTTATCTAATCCGGTTTCATCCTACAGAACGGCCTGGGCACTAATCTCATGGGACAAATCTAATACAATTGAGAAAAAAAAGAAGAAATATACTCCATTAAGTGTGAATGGATGAGTTGTTAGGAGGCCTTGTGAGGTAAAAATAACATTATAATTTCAGTCCCTTACAATGAAGGCAAAATCCAGCATCGTGTTCCAAAAAAAATTTCCTGGGTTAAATTCTTTGACCCCCATCTGCATACCCTCAAGACACCTATGTTTCTGTTATGTTTGGGTCTTCAACATCTTCAAAAGTAAACATTGAACAAACTTGTGTAAACAAATTTCTGTTTTAATGGAGGACGGACGCTCACCCTCTAATTGGGTTCTGCTGATGGACGGTCTCCAAATGGAGAAACATGAGAGAAGGGCTTACTTTCCACCCTCCGCAAGACAAAATAGCACTTGTCCAATTTCAGAGGGAAATGCCTCCGTAAGATGGAACTCAAACCGGCCCAATCACAATAAATTGAAATGTTATGAGCAAACTGTTTCCTGCAGTCACTTGAAATGCACATGGGTCTTTCTGACCCCGTGTTTTGTCACAGTGTCAGTTTAGGTACACACGGATAAAAGGGGGGTGACATGGAAAAAGGTCACACGTGAAACATGTGATCATTTCTGCTGATGCCGTAAACACTTTCCGCTGAAAAGATTCCGAAAATCCTAGTAGCATATTTGTTTTCTCTTCGGGGCTGGACTTTACAATGTCCAACTGTATACGTGCCAAGATAACTTCATAAACCCACTTCAGCTATTTTTAACCCGAAACTAATTAATTTGACTAAAGTTGTTTTGCTGGATTCTGGCAAAGCATCGCAAATTTTATGTTTCAGATTTACATTCACGGCATCACATTAGGTTCGTACCAAAGCCCCAGTGTAACTGCTGTGGCCAGGATTTCACGATAGTGAGTAACATTCTAGTGCTGTTTTGTAGGTGCAGCTAACCACACATTCAGGGAAACATAGAGTTCTTTAGAGTGCCCGCATTCAGTGTAGTTTTCTTACAGCAGAGCTGGCAGATCCAATTTTAAGAAGCAGCGTATTCAGTTCGAGGAATTCACAGTGTGGAGCATTACCCATATAAAAACGCTCATTAGATTTGAGTGACTGAAGGTAGTATGTCTTTTCAGTCTTCAAAACCTGCTGTTTTAAGCCTGTCACTTCAGATAAAATTGCAAAGGAAAACATAATAGCAGTGTTTTTAATAGCATAAATATACTTCCAGCCACATATGTACTAATTACATAATTCTTCCCCTTTATGAATTTCAACTAAGACTGCTGAGGTCTCATAATGATTGACCAAGCCAGCAAATTATAATAAATAAATAAAAACATCTTCTATCCACGACAGCTCAGTAGTGTGGTGGTGATCATGCAAATCATTCCTATCTTACTGAATATACTGTATTCAAACACAGTAAATATTCGTTTTAAAACAATCAATTATTTCACTACATAAACTGTCGAATTCAAACTGGTTTGCTCAACTGGTTTAGCTTTCTGCAAATTGGTGTCTATTTCTCCTCCTCCTCGCAGTAAACTGCAAACAGTTGGCAACAACAATCACAAACTTTATCTTTCAGCTTTGCTGCTAATTTATGATTAGCCTGGTGAAGAAACACTTAGAAATTTGTCAGATGATGTTGCTTAAACACGGCCACTTCTTTCGCTTGGCCAGACCCAAGTAATAGAAAGGAAAGCATTCTGGCAAAGAACGGCGTCAGCCACATTTAGGTGAGAACTTACGACTGTAAAAAAGTATTATGATTAAACACATTTTCTATTAAGCACAATAAAAAACTGCAAAGGCAAGAACAGGCCAAACAGCGACTGCGGAGCGGTGCGTCATCTCTCCAAGTTCAAATTGAATTTGTAACCACCTCAAGTTTACTCTTGAAGGATTTGCAAATGCCAGCAGGTTATTTCATGCATTTATAACACTTTGGTTAATAAATAAAAAATAAACCTTCGAGTGTCAGTGCTGAATTTCTATTTGCGCAGTTGCTGCCGGTGTCCTCTGGTTCTGTTATACGTGAGTCTATAAATAAAGTCTTCCACTGTGATTTACATTATCAATTCCTTTTATAGAAGGGAGTGCCATCCCCAGATGCAACCCCGTCTTTAATTTATTCAGCTAAAAAAAAAAAAACCGAAGGGGTTTTACCTCAGACCAGGAACTCGTCTGGCTCCCGTCACTGAACTTTTGCATAGAGATTACATATCTATGTAATGATTTGACCGTGGCTGAGTTCTGACTGAGGCATTGTATGCTTCTGGAAAAGCTTCATTTCACACGCACGCTTGGCCTTTTTGCCCTTCGTTTTGACTGCTTCTGAAAGTAAAAAAAAAAAACCTGTAAGAGTTGTTCCATTGCAATGCTCTCTTCACGCAGTGTCACTCTCCAGCTTGACCAACTTTGACGTTAACCAAACTCTCCCACTTCCTCGATTTTGATGTATCTGTATACGCTTGTAAACAATCGCTTGGGAATCTTTCCTAACCTGTAACCAGTGTCACTGGCAAAGCACTTAGCAAAGTCGTGAAGTGAATTTTGCGGTACTTTTGTCTTTATCAAGGAGCATCTCCTTCCTTCCTACACACACCTAATTTCGTTCTCTAAATCTTCTTAAGGCCCACAATACCGATATGAACATAGTCTGGAGCTGCTCTCCAAAAAGCCTTTTCTCATACAAAAAAATTATTTTAAAGACATTTGGAGCAGAATCATTTATGACATAGCTGCTGATCCTAGTTTTGGAATTTACTTATGTTGCAAATCTAGCATCTGCCAGTCTGTACAAGTTAGACCCGTTCTTATGTTTAGTATTTTGAACGATAGCGTTAATAAAGTGTTTTTTTTATTTTTATTTTATTTTTTATGTGGCACAATATCCTAATTAAAACCGTTTTATGGTTTACAGTATTCCAGGTTCTACCAATTTCTAGAGGGGTAATTAATTTCTCCATTAATAGCATTTTTCCGCCTGCTAGGTCTCTACAGGCAAGACACCATGCGAGACTCCCTTTCACTTGTGCACGAGCCTTAGTCTATTCCTCTAATAATTGAATTTCACCTCCAAAGCTGTCACTTTTGTAGTGGAGGATGCGGCTTTCCTTGGGGCCCTGCAGTACAACGGCCCCCCTGTGGCTCACGGAATCATTAGTGGTCAAGTCCTCTACCTGCAAGGGCCAGAATCGGTGGTATAAACCCAGACTCCTGGGGATGTTGCATGTGTCAGACTCTCCTGCGCCCAGTTCCTGTTTGCACCCAGCTGCTTCTGCCCGTCTCCTTCTGAAGACCCCACACCCTAAGGTGCACACGCACAACCTCTCGTCTCACAACCAAGTTCAGTCCATTACATTCATCAGGTTCATATGCATTTACCTAAGAATTCTCCACTTTGCTGACAGCAGCCACAGATGTTGCCTTCCTGAATGTCTCCACACAGGAATCCCGTCATCTTGCAAATCACGTACAGCACTGCCCACATTCCCCTTTCATTATTCTACCCGACAGTCCTCTTAGATTCATCTAGACTCGTTTTAATTGCACAAGCAACTATTAGGCTTTTTGATACAATAGCTAATTTCAGGTATTTATGCAGTTTGACTTAGCCCCTGGTTGTAATGTACTGGTATTGTTTAGACATGTTTAGTAAAATGTCAGGGCTTTATAAATGATCAGTTTTCTCAATTATTATTATGTTGGAATTAGCAATTATTTTTGTGTTGAGTCTTATCTGCTGTTAATACAAAGAGAAATCAAATGATCAAGGATGGTGGTAGATAGTGGATTCCCACGGAGACTCAAAACTTTTCAATTTGCGACAAGCGAAAGGGACACAACCCTTTTTATTGTTGTGAAAATAATATGCCATGCCAATAATAGGTGTCAAGCAGAACAGAAGATACACATTTAGCTAAATACATTGTGTTTCTTGTATGCCGTAAACAATTTGCATTTCTTTTTTAGAAAATGTATAAATTATAAATTTATAAATTTATATATATTTATATATATTAGTACCCACAAATACTTGCATAAATTAATAATCTTTGATTAGAGTAATTATTCACCGACTGAAGGTTTCCAGTCAATTTCCTTCTTCTTTTCTGCTTGAGTTTTCTTGCTTGGTTGTTTCAAAAACAGTTAGCCAGTTGTAGCCATTGATTATATAGGAAATTAATCAAAGAACACAGCAATGTTTTAAAATATATATGTTGTTACGTACACCACCAAAAGAGCTACCAAATTACTAGTTGCAAAAACCAGGCTGTCATTGTGGCATGTTCAGAAGTGAGCAGACACAGGAAGTTGGCGTCCCTTTTAAAGACCTTTTAAGTGATTGCACTTGAGTGTGTCCTCCAACTGTTAAGCAAACCAAGCTCTGGTATGCGAGTCTGGCCCTAGCTGAGGGTGTGTCCTTAGGGCTGACTGTCAATCGGTCTGGCTTTGGGGGTGTGTCCTTAGGGCTGACTGTCAATCGGTCTGGCTTTGGGGGTGTGTCCTTAGGGCTGACTGTAAATTGGTCTGGCTTTGGGGGTGTGTCCACTGGGCTGCCTGCCACATTCACTTTTTGACGTTTTGATTGGCACGTAGTGTTTCAGAATGTCAGGATCAACTCTAATGGTGGCAAAAATAAGATCAGTACCATGATTTTCGCAACACCCACCTGACACAGGTGATCTAGTTTTAGACCCTGGAGGTCTACTCGTTTTGTATTGTAATTATTTTTTCACCTCGGTTTTTTATTTTCACCTTTGGTGTTACAGCTTTCATTTGTTTTTCTTTGCGTTTTGTTTAAAATGCTTTTTAAGTCACGTATAAGTTAGTTTGGTGGTGTGATTGATTGACTGAATGATATTCTTGCGTGGACACTACAAAGCACCTCAGCTTTTCTTTCTGAGGGATTGCCCTCTAGCTCTGCTCATTTAGCCCCGTTATAACCTTAAACATTTTCTATTTATCTTTGTCTTACTTACCATCAGAAATTTCCGGGGACACTGCAGAGAGCCAGACAAGTATTTTCTCTCAGGGTTTCTCAGGAGTGATTAGTCGGGTCAGTGGGCATTCTAATACCAACCCAGGCAGTGACAGGCATGTGGCACTGTGCAATTAGATGGCTATAATTACCAGTATGCCATTTCAAATGTCCAGTGTCCCTGCAGTATTATCAAAATGTAACGAACACAGTGAGCAATGGTGAGGGGTCGCTGTGCAATTACTGTGAAAGAAAAAGGGCTGGGTAAATCAAACAGTTGTTAATGACACAAACGACCGTATGGGCTTCTCTCCTGCCTGTATTTCATTTTTTTTCATGGGGGAGGCAAAGGGAAAGGTTTCTGATTTAATAGCTGGTCCGTTGGTGCGGGAGAGGCCCGGATCACGCAGCCCCATTGGTTTGTGTTTTCTAAGACTGGGCTAATCACACCTTTCTCCCGGTGACCTGAGTTGCTCGCACTGCTGGTCGACCGCTTCAATATTTGAGTGACCTTCAGGGTCATTTTCCAAAAGCACTTTTTGTCAAAAAAAAAAAAAAGGGTTTTGAAGCTTCAGTGTCAAGCTAATAATTATTTAGATCGCACTAATGCAACCAGCGCACTAATGCAAAAATTACACATTAAGTTAAAAAAACCCCACAACATATTTAATCCAAAATGCCTTAATTCGACAAGTCCTATACAAGTATATACTGTGACTGTAAGTTTCATAGACAAGTTTTTTAAAACTTTGCGTATTTCCACCAGCTAAATGCACATCTATTAATTTTAGTACAGAGAATTTATAGGGCGAACTAGTATGTCTAGCAACTTACAGATATGTGTAGAATCAATAGAAAGAGTGCCATGAGTTTCCAGGACTTCAACTCCATTTAATAATTGAAGCTCTGTTTTTTAACAGATGCAGTTTAAAGCTTATATCTATCCCTTGTTTGCTTTTACGATGCAATATTGAGTTCCTTGCAAGTTGTCTGCTTCGAAACCCAACCCAGGCTAATTAAACTGGGTTCTGTGAATGGGGTTTGCGTTATGTCTGCAGATGTGTGCTTACCAGAAAGGGCATAAGGTTATCTGCTAAGATGAGTCGATTTGTCCCGTGGTCACGGCGACGATCAAACACACAGCCAAACTGTTAGATTTGCATGACCTGGACATTGGTTAAGAAAAAGAGATATTTACTTGCTTGGATGCACATTAGTGTCTCACGTTAAAGTGTCTTCGTGAATGTCCACCTTGTTTTATAACGACAAAGCACACGATGCTAAAAGAACATGGCTGCAGGTCATGGAAGAAGGTAGCAGTGAGGTCACACACAAGAGACCTTTCTGTCGTTGTTGTTGTTTGGCTCTCTGTGTACACAAATGCAAGGTTAGATTTCATACCCTTCAGCTCAACGGGCAGCTACCCTAACAAACCCCACGCTGCCACCTGAGCCCATTAATAGAGATACCATGTGTGCCAAAGTGTTAAACTGGCCCGCAGTGCAGCAGAGACCAAACTCCGGCCAAAGGCAGCTGGATTGTCTCTAATCGTCTCTAGGTAAACACGGACAGGGTTTTGGCTTTATTCCAAGGATCGGCCCTAAAGCAGATTACAGTGGAGCTGAGGAACAATGCACAGGTGCAAAGCGTAAATAGCAGAATCACAAACCTGAAAAGCAAACCTGCCAGGGACGCTACACCTCCCCTGCACTGAACTCAGCCTCTTCAATTCAACTTGCTCTGCCATCTACAGTGCACGTTGTAAGATTGTGTCAGTCCCGTCTTGGAACCAAAACAAATACATAAAAACGCCCCTCGGTTAAGACTCCGTATAAAGACAGATTTTTACAGTGTAGACAAGCACAAGAAATCTGGCATTATATTCAAATTGTTCAAAACATTTGAAAGCTTTGTGATCTAGCTAAAGCAATGCTAATGCAAACCACAGCTGGAATTTTATGTGTTTATTTATATATAAAATATACTGTGTATCTATAATTTATATATTTTGTCAAGAATGCTTCGAAAAATTATAATTGTGCCAGGGTAACTTGAGTCATGCAATGTTTTCTAAAGTTTTTATTACATAAAATCAAATATGGTAAGTGGATGCCAGACAACCAGCAATAGGGTTTTTTTTATTAATGCTTTTGCTAGGAAGAGCCACAATTTAGTTTACGATGTGAGGCAATCTGTAATGCCGTCTTATTACAGATTACTATTTAACTGTGATTTAAAAAAAGGTATTTTTTCAAGGTATGGAAATCCACATGTCAAGACTGGCACAATGCCCTGTTGTCATTTCTCTAAACGGGTTTGAGATAGGTGGTGAAGAAAGATAAGCGATAAAACACTCCGACCATTAGCCACGCGCTATAAAGGGCTTCTGAATAATAAACCCTCGGTTTGGAACCACGACTGCTGACCTAATGTGTCTGACTGTAGTGGACCACAAAGACTACAAGTAATTGACTCATCTAGATGGGAAAAAGTCACGGCTGAAACCATTCTAATGAGCAGCCTCCCCTTTTCTGAAAGGTCAGTGTGCGGCGGGGGACTGAAAAAAAGAGAGGTATTAGTGTACCATTGGCGAGGAATCCGTCCTTTAGGAGTCACATAATCCTGCACTGGTTAACCATCAAAATATTGACATTTCAGCAGCTAAGCAAAACAACAGCGGCGTTGCTTGACTGCTGCTGAAGAGGCCTGATTTTCATCACTAACCGAGAGCACAATTACAAACCTGTGCTTGCGTTTCTTGGCACTCGGCGAAACTCGGCCTGTGTACATACGCTGAGACCTTCTGGAGAAATCAGAACGCCTCTGTTTGTGCATCGGCGTTATGTGTGGCCCGTTTAGGGCTCCTTCCCAGGAAAAGGGGCCGATTGAGCGGGGTTGGGTTTCTGGCGTCACGCGGTAGTGACAGAAATGTTGGGTGCACTTCATTGGTGCTCTGTTCTCCCGCAACACCTGACACTCAGCGAGAGGAGTGACAAATTCCACCCTGATCTGGAGATAAGCACCTCAGGGTGGGGCAAGCCACACAGATGGAGAAACTTTAAGATTAACTTGGACTCACATTCTTCACCCAGACATTGACGAGGTTTACATTAGGTATGTGTAGAATATTATGTATTATTTTAGCCTGCAGAAACAGATCTTTATGTATAGGATGTCCACATTGAAACCTTGAATGTATGGCACCTTTAAATGTGGATCCCCTGTATGTTTATACCTTAGTCCAAGTACTAGCTTAATAGGAGTAGTAAGGAAATATTTAAATTAACATTTGCAACAGCCAACAAAATTGCGTTAAAGTCGCCCTTCGGCTTTTACAATCACAGCTTTTAAATTCAAAGCCCAGAAACTGAACACACGCACACAAGCACAATGTAAACAATTGCTGGCAGCTCATAAGAATCCTTTATTACATTTGGTTTAACCTATCTATTAAAATTATTAACATCCTACACTCTTTTGACTCTATGAATTTCAAATTTCAAATTTGTCCAATAAGTTAAAAAAACAAAAAAAACAGTTGCTTTGAAAAGGGAGAGAAAAAACATGAGAAATCGTGAAAACGTCGCTTGGTGCTAACGCAATCTGTGCGACTGGGAGGAAGTTTCCAAAGTAGGGGCGCCTCTATAGTGAAGGTGCCTGACTCCGCGGTCGGCCGCAGGCGGGAACCTTAGACCTGGCACTTTAAAGGATACGGAAAGTGCATCCTGTTCTCATTCCATTACACAACCTCAAACACCTGACCCTTCAAAAAAGGGGGAATGGGATGGTAACCCTATACTCTCAAGCTCCTAATTTCATCATCTATCAAAACCAGTGAGTTGACATATTGGTTTCAGGCAGAGAGCCAGCTAAGCAATATCCTCTTAGCTGGGAGAATGAGGTGGAGCTCCAGAGTTATACGCCGTTTGCTGGCACCAGCAGTAGCTGGAAGAGAAAGAAGAAGCCGTGGGTCTCAGCCCTGAGGGTTCCCCAGGGGGAGTTAAAGGAATGTCTACCGTTTCTATGACCATAAAGCTATGCTCCTTAATGAAACAATGCTCGTTTTTTGAATGACAAAATATTACATATAGCAGCATATCGTTTAAGGTTTGTGGTATTTAAATTACTGGGGGAAACAATGTCCTGGCCACTCCAGCCACAAACTTAGCTATGGCTGGAGCTGCCACACAGCCCAGGTCAGATGGATAGGGCGCATTATTGATACCAATGGCGAAAGACTGTGTTATGAGCGTTGAAGACCCTATAAGGGAAAATTGTTTCTTGTCATGACGAAGACAGAAAGTGCTCAGACCCGACAGACGGAAATTATTAATCATCTTTAAAACGAAAGTAATAAGAATTAGATTATTGGTTTCATTATCATCAAATTATTAGTAGAGAGGGAATGAAATACTGTCAAAAAAATATTATTTGTGATGTTTCCTGAGTAAAATTAGAGAGCTAATAATCTAGTGTTGTTAATCGTTAATTGGGAAAACACTGATAGAGCCCGACAATAAACCATTTAGAATCGCCATTCGTTCAATGCAGCTCAGCTGGTCGCCACAAATCCACCATTCGGGTGGCGAAGTTATCGCGTCATTTCACGCTCTGCGGGCCACACAGTCCACATATGGTTCGACACAGATTGGAGGACAAGCCTAGAGAAACCCTGCCGCTTTAACCCTCCCCAGCACAGGGGGCGCTCTGCCAAATGAGCACCGCCACTGTAACTCTCCCGGTCGCAATAGGCGGATGACACGTGCTGGACTCAAACGAGGGAACTCCCGCTCACAGGTCTCATCCTGCATCCAGGCAGAGCCGCTATCAACAGAGCCACTCAGGAGGCGGCCACAGGGCTTTTCACAAAGCTAGTTTTATTTACACAGGTTCTCTTCCTCCAGTCTTGTTTTTTTCTTTTTTTCTTTTTTTCCATGGCCCTCATCCTGTCCCCACATGTCCTACATGATTATTTTCATCTAATCTTTTTCCGGTCAAACTCATTGATAATTTTCTAAATATATTAAAATGAAAATTTTCTTACAATTTTTAAATTTAGATGTATAATCATTCCTCGATTGTTTAAGTCAGTACATATGGAATACACTGTCCAATAAAAGCATTTTAAACTGGCCAGCGTACTTACTCAGAAATTGAACTGGCTGATTACTTTTGTCCACATAAAAAACAATTCCTGGACCAGAGAATTAGCAAACAAGGACAGAAAATCGACAGTTTCATCAAATCCCCCGATGGCACATGGTTGCAGTTTCAAGAGTAAGGACGGGCACTAAGCAAGCTGCCCACCTGGGATTGCATCAGAAAATGCTGAGACTCTGGCTTTCAAAGTCCTGTGAAAATCAATTTGTAAAACAGGTTTCGTACTCATAATTTCATAAAAATTGTTTTTGTAGTCGCCAATAGGAATCCACATCAGAACTATGTTCATGCAAACCACAAACATTAGTTTACAAGCACATTATTTTCTTTTCACAAACACGGATTCATTTTCCACGATTATGAATTTGTGAGTTGCGATTATGAATTGCGAGTTGCGATTACGAATTGTGAGTTGCGATTACGAGACTTTTTGGCTCAATATCAAGACTGTATTTTGTG
>JAOYSI010000013.1:1624151-1640421 GCA_025775065.1 Hiodon alosoides | reverse complement strand
AGCGCCTCTGCCCGCCCCCCCCCCGCCTGTCGCCCCCCCCCGGGCGCCCCCCCGCCGCCCCCGGGCCCCCCCCCCCGCCCCGCCCCCGCCCCCCCCCCCCCCCCCGCCCGAGCGGTAGACCCCACTAGCATACTGACTGATATGATCTAATAACACTGTGCTTGGTTGGGGTGGTTGTGTGTAAACCACACCGCAGGGCTAGTTAGCTGAAGTGACCATGCCGACTGTTGCATGCACAGTTTATTATTACAGTTTATTATAAGGACAAGGGGGGCATGAGCTCTATTATGCAACTTTATTTAAAGAGACTTGCATTGCTGTGATAAGTGAATCAGGTCGAAGCAATGAAAACAAGCCGAACTGTTAAAATGTTGCAATTGGTGATTTTCTTGACACACACAAATTTACGCTCAAGTAGATTATACACTGTGAATATATTTCATATGGGGGACTTGCATGAGCTGCAATAAAATAATTAGTAATACATAATAATAATACAGACGTTAATCAAAACGTAGAGCAAACTGAACTTAAGACCACCATAGACAACGGGGTTTCAGGTGAAAACCTGAAAAACTTCTCCCGTTGGATCGCAATATAACAATTTTCCTTACGAATTTTCACAAATTCCGGAGACCTCGTTAAAGTCAGAAAATAAGTAATAAATGCCGTGCTGTCACGGGTGTGAAATAACACTCACTTTAAACCGGATGTCAAGTCATGGGTTGGCGGGCTTTGGGTGCCAGCCCCCTCTGAGAGACGGTTTCAGACCTTCGCTCACGACCGCTGTCTAAATGGCTGGAGTGTGCTGTTTTGGTGAGCCTTAAATCATCGGTCGCACAACTCCCAGTCCTCGGAGAACGGCTCCACCAGAGTGAGAACCAGTGTACCACTTTTCACCACAGGTAGCTATATAATTCAGCTGATGATTAATTTTAATTAAACACATTTTGGAAAATGATATTGAATGTTTGAACCCCTGGTGCTTTAATTACTTCATTGCCTGTCAGCTTTAACTCCGAAAAAGGTTTAGCTCGATGATGTATTGGAATACGGCCTGAAAAAAAATCTCACAGCTGGTGAGCCAAGGGTCGCTTCGTGATTTTTGCATTTAGCATCAGAACTTCATGCAAAAAAAAAAAAAAAAATTGTAGAAATATGTAATTTGATACCAGAAAGAACATTAATTTGCCATGATACATCATGTTAAGGTTCCAATGACAGCCTATATGTTACATTGGAAGAACCCTTTTATAAAGTGACACAGAAGAAAACCCTTTTTATGAACGGTTAAAGTATATATCGGGATTTTTCATTTGCAGTCTTTAGGACAATTGAAGGCGAATCCCTTGAGCTGCCCCTGATCTTGGGTTATAGCTCATGCTAAGATTTAGAGGGGTAAGAGAAAACTTCCCAGGCAAACTTCCTGAGGACACTTCGTAAAAAGTCACCTTTCAAGTGCCGCCAGCGGTGAACAAGAAAGGCAAGCCTCCAAACATTTGTGTTTGGTCATCTTGAGCACTAATGGCCTGACAAATGTAAGGATTATTGGCTGTGTGGAGGGGAAAAAAACAGTCGCTACAAAGAGCCCGGGCCTAAGCCTTTTGAAGATTCGCCACCAAAACAAGACAATTCCAACCCTCCCATCATCCCCCTTTTGTTTATGAGCAGGAAAGTTCACATAGTTGAATGAGAGGATTACCCCTACTTGAGCCGGGCTGAGAGAGATTAATTGATATGTTCCTGCTGGGGTTTAACCAGGTGAGTTCAGCCCTGCAGAGGGGGATGCTGCAATAAGCAGAACGAGTGTCCCAGAGATGCAGACAATTAGCCTTGTTGGGCTCCTGCCGTGATGGAGCTACCAAAGCAACAACAAAGGCTTCTGTGGAGATGTTCTTTCACTCAGGTTTCGGTTTTTTTCCCCCCAAGTGTAATTCAATATGCTCTTTTTTTGGTATGAAACAGTCATTTAAAATTGACCATCATTGATCTATTTGGAGTTCAGCGAGATTTGCAACATGCTCTACTTTGACATTTGGTTATGAATTTTAACCTCTTCAATTCCGGTTAAACAGTTCATTTTTAGTCAATGGTTAAAATGTTTTAATGATTAGATTTTACAAATAAACTATATATGTATGTTCTGGTTGTCACACACACACATACATACATATGTGAGTGTGTGTGTGTTCTGTTTTTTTCTGAATGCTTTTGAATCTTAAACTTTCCTTCAGATTCACCGCCTGACCAACGATCCTTATATAAACATATATGTACAAGTATTATACACGTAATCACCTCTTTGTTTCCATGAATATATATATATATATTTTTTTTTTTTCATGGAAACAAAGAGGTGATTACACAGACTGTGTAAATTAAAACATAATAGCTGAATCTATCCTATTTTAAATTACCATCAATACAAAAAATATGAACCGAATTCCTTAAGAATTGTGGCTACTGCTATCCATGGTTATTTGGCTATCAGTGGTTGATTGCTATCAATCAACACCGAGGCTCAAGTAATTTAAAATTACAGTTAAACTAATTGAAATGATGGACTCAGAGCTAATGGTTAACGGAAAACAAGTGAGTAAATTGTGGGGTTTAAAAGTTGATTTGACTGGCACCCTGAAGGAGCAGACAATGAAAAAGCCGTGGAGAAAAAACACGGAGGAAAACGAAAGTGCTTCTCCATATCATTTCAGTGGTTTAAACCAAATTATATTTTCATAATAAAAGTTTGTCCTGGTAAAATAAAACCCATTACATAGCCTGTAAAGAGAAATGTGTATGACAATATCAGTGGGGGCAGCCATATTGTTTTCTGTAATTTTATAACATGTTCCTACATCGACATGTAGATACAATATGAGATGCTTTTGAGGCAATTGAAACGACTGAATCCACAGGATTAGTTTGGCCTGTCACAGGCAAAAGTCTGGTTGTCACAAAACTCTTCATTAATGTCATGTGCCCAGCGCCGCGACGTTGATGTGGTGACATATACTAATAACGCTTCAGGAAACCTGGGTCTACACCTGAGAGTTCTGGCCAATTGAGAGCATTGTGGCCTGCTCTCAATGAGCCAGAGGCAATTGGCCTGTGAGTCGATAAGATCTTCACAGCTGGCTGGAGTTGGAGTAGCATTCAAGAGGAGACAGGGAGTGTAATCCATCCTTCAATGCAAATCCATTTCAGTTGGCATGGAGAAAAGTATGAATGGAGACAAGATGGGTCGAGGCAACACCGGCACACATGCGTAGCCAGTTTCTAGCCTGACCGCGCAGCTTGTTGTGAAAACACCTCAGGTGGTGAAGTGAAGTCATTTTGAAGCTTCCCAACAACACAGAAGTCAGGGAAATAATACTTCACAGCGAGGCAGACAGCAGTAAATAAATCCTTGTGGCTCTCAGAAGAAGTGTGAAGACTCATGTAGGGTTTGGAAAAAAAGTTCACCCAGGACTATGGAGGCACTTGGCCCACCACATACGAGGGAGAAAAAACCCCACCAGGGCTGGAGAGCAGATTAGCTGATAAGGCTGGAGTGACAGGAAGCTGAAGACAGAGAGTGCTCCAGGGCAAGAGGAAACAGGAGAATGGAGAGAGCTTCAAGCACATGCACCATGGGACAAAGGCAACGCAGATGAGAAGTGTGGAATCAGCAAGAGATGAGCACACAACTGTGTGTGTGTGTGTGTGTGTGTGTGTGTGTGTGTGTGTGTGTGTGTGTGTTTCCATAGTGTCTCTGTGTCTGTGTATGTGTGTGTATGTGTGTGTTCGCATTGCACTTGACAGTTTGCCTGGGGTGCAGGGGGGGGTACTGTTCACACACTCTCTACACCACCAGGGGGCCCCACACTCATTAAAAATACTACTTGACGCGCCAAATGAAAACCCTAAACAAATTAGCGGGTTCATAAACATGTGAATTCTGTTATTACGCTCTCGTTCTTGAAACAGTTTTGTAGTTTGTATTTTCCTGTTAACAGAAATCAGTACAATTTGATAATGGCATAATAAACAAATTCCTATTGGATTACCCATTTTCCAGCAGGCGACAAATCTGTGTCAACATTATGAACTGATTTAAAAAAAAAAAATTAGCAAGACTTTAAGTTCTTCCAACCCTAAACACTTTCCATATCAGCCACTAGTTTGGAAAATTCTGAGGGCAAACATGCACTGTGTGGCATGACACACACAGACACATAAACACACACGCATACATAAACGCACACACACACACACACACACACACACACACACACACACACACACCCACTCGCGCACACACACACACAAACACAAACACAGACACACACAGGCACACACAGGCACACACACTCTCACACAGACACAGACACACACACTTACACACACACTCACGAAATCACACACACACATACACACACACAATCACACACACTCACACAATCTCACACACACACAGAAACATAAAAAACAACAGAGACTCTGATTAGCATGCTGAGGTCAAGCACGGTCAACTCTGATGGAGCAATTCTCCAAACTTCGCTAGGCTGGAATTTGGGGGGTTAAGAGGCACTCTCCACACAAGGAGAACTTTTCTAAAGATCCTGGCCGTGTCACTTGGAACAGGCCTTGAGGCATGTCAACAACCCAACACAAGAAGAGCCAATTACACATCTCATCTAGTGTGTCTCCAAAAAATCCGCTCTCGCGGTGAAGGTGGAGAAACAGAAACACTGACAATTTTCAGACCATAAACCTAGGAGTGGCCTTCCAAATTTGGGTGGAAAAACAAGTCTTTCGGTTGTTTTGATTTCTGCTTAAACACAAAAGAATCTTTAAATCAAGGAATCTTGATCAAGGCCAGGAATCTTTAAATCAAGCCCCAATGATAAGTGAAACACTTTCATGGCTTGGTTTTTAGAGTGTGAATTGTGTGAAATTAATTGAAGGCTTCAGATGAGGCATTGACTCCACAATCTCATAAATCTAATACTTTATACGCACATACACAACCATACACAAAAACACACACACACACCCAACCATACACAAACACACCCACACACCCAACCATACACGAACACACACACACCCACCCAACAATACAAGAACACACAAACCCACCTAACCATACACAAACACACATACACACACACCCAACCATACACAAACACACACACACACCCAACCATACACAAACACCCACACACCCAACCATACACAAACACCCACACACCCAACCATACACAAACACACACACACCCAACCATACACAAACACACATCATCATGCAAAGTAAAAGTTTAATTTTGTAACAATCTTTTATCACAATTCTTAATAACACATAAAATGTCATTCTCACAGCTGTGTTCTCTTGGACGTTCAGCCCACCAATTTACACAAAGTACAAGTTTAGTTGTCCCTTCAATTAAGAGGATGTCAAAAACCATTAAAAGTGGCCAGTGCAGCTGTTACCTTCCTGACATCTGGACCTATCGAACATACATCGGTGTAACTGTGCTAAACCGTGACAAATTGGAGTACATTTGCACTTACATTTATAAAATCGCACAAGATATTACAGATATTTAATATAAAAATGCATAACTTCAGGTGAGAAGGCTAAATTACATTTAAATTAAATTAAATCAAATTACTTTAATAATCAGTTCCCAATTTATTTAGAAAGCAGTTGTTTATACAGCAGGTGTCTGTAGGTGTGCCTCAGCTAGTGCCAGGGTTTGGCATGGCCTTGTCTAACCAAACCATTCCTGTCCTAATTTTTTCAAGAATAATCTGAGGTTTAAATATGAAAATACAGACTGATACTTACTCCCCGATTACATTCAAAATCAATATTTTAGTCCCATAACATTCTTATAGATTTCAAACTGAATCAGTGATCATTTTCAAATAGCAAAAAAAAAAAAAAAAATTATACATTGGAATTTTGCCATTGACCAAATAACAGTTTTGTCTATTTAAATATTGTTATTGTTAAGCTTTATTGATTCAGATTAGTACATTTTTTTTATTTTAAACTTGGCGAGGAATGTTGCCCCACAGCCTGCAATAGTATGTCCACTGTGTCAGCTGCTCTAACCTTCAAAAAGCTGGGATCACAGGCGCATACTGAATGTATTGATCACCTTAAACAGCCCGTCTTTTATAAATACCACATTATGACTGCAAGCCTTGGCAGTCGTTGTTAGCTGATCAGGGAGCGCTATTCAGAGTGGGTAATCAGACCAAGTTCAGGGGGAAAGATAATCTTTGGCTCTTTGCATCCTCTGAGGCACAGGGCAGGCAATCAGAGGGCAACAGTAATTGCACCAGTTGCTCTTGTAAAATCACAGCTCACAGGGCCGGGCCTTGATGGAAATAAACGTTTAAAACGTAGCGTTTTTTTCTCCCTTCAGGCTAGCTTTTCAAGTGAAGGCTGATTGAGCTGCCCTAAACCACTGGCACCTTCTTCTTACAAGATGTCCATGGGATATTCAAGGCCTGACTGCTGAGTATGGTAAAAAAAAAAAAGAAGGGGAATCTGATTTTATTGTGTTTGAAATACAGAATTGGTGATTTTTGTGTGTAACGGGGACCAGCAAGCCATTCATACAGTACAATAACTTCAAGTGTATTTAAATTTAAATGCGTTTGCTGTGCTGCATTAGGTAAGACACAAAGTTTAGTTTTCATTACAGAAACAAAAACTATACGGAAACACAAACAAACCCTTTACTGGATGGTAAGCCAGATTAGCAATGAGCAATTTTTTCCATTAACATCGGTTATTAACATCAACAACAACAACAACAGCAACAATAATAATAATAATAATAATAATAATAATAATAATAATAATAATAAATATATTAGCGGAAACAAATGCAGTTTGGATACAACGTTAATTTGGCAATCACAATTTTTTACAACCAATGCCTTCATGCAAAATTGTTCCAAGTACAGTTTCTCAGGATAATTGGCAAGTAAATAGTAGACAAATAGTAAGAATGTCAAGCAACGCTCCAAAATAAATGATTCTGAATATGTGTAACAGTGCAGTGAGCCAACAAACAAATAAACAACCGCCCTTGGATTGCCTAGGAATCCCGTGCTCCGCAAGCCCAGTCGCTGACAAATGAACTGAAGGAGTGTTCATATGTCACAGACTCGCGTCTTCGGTCCCAAAAAGCCCATCCATAGCGTCACGATCCAAATCCAACGGGATCATGTGTTCCAAAGAAAGGGCAATTAGTAGATGACATCGAAATGGTAAAGAAAACAAATTTTACAAATGCCAGAGGACAGCTGTCCAGAAATTATCAATTGCTGGAGCAAACTGCTCGCCATTAAATTTTAATGCGGCTTTTAAGGGAAGATTTTGCTTATCAGCGAGATAGAGTCCCAGGGAAAATATTGTTATTGATTCCATCATTTTAGATGTAACCGATCCTTTAAGTAATTTTTCAGGGTTTCAGTGTCAGTTTTTAAGTGTCCGCTTGGGCTGAGAGTATCATTAAAGGCCCTGTTCATTTAAAATTCTGGGGCTTAATGCACAAAGTGTTCTGGAAACACACACTGGCACATCTGTTGAGAGCAAACACACTTATGCCGTCCAAGTCCAACAAAAACACGGACTTCAGTGCTCGGCTTGGGCGGCTAAATTATGAAAATTAAATACCATTGTGAAGCACCATAATTGATTGTCCAGAAGAAGTCTATTTTAAAAAGTATTGATCCATTGCTGTCGTGTAGTACTGATGTTAACGAATCACAGAAGGGCTTAACTGTTTAAAATCCAATTAAATTTTTATAAGGGATGTTTAAAGGGAATTACAGAATAAGATACGATGGAAATTTAACTATTTACCAGATTTTAGAAAAGCAAGGAACAACAGGGGTTAGTTGACATGTACTTGAACAAAAATACTAAAACAGCAGTGGACAACTAGTTATATTTTTACCAATAAATTAAGAGTATTCTTTATGGCACTAGTGTCTCAGTTAGATACTGAGATGGCAATTCAGGTGTGTTATGTTCAGTTTAACTAATCAGAAACAATACCAAGAAAATCCATCCTGTCAATGGTATATAAAGATGGTAATTTTAATAGTCAGAAATTGGAAGGTTGTAACTCCGTTAAAAAATCTGTTTGAGGTATAAATCAGGCAAACACAAGCATCAAGGTAATTTAAGTGTATATAGACAACATAACCAGTTTGGACAAAGGAATTCAAACCCCCTAAAAGTCCACTCATCCTATTTAATGTTTATAAAACCTCTGAGTATATATTGTTTTTACTGTATACAAGAAATCTGCACAGAAACAATACGTTCAAATGGCTTTTCATCAACTTTTCATTTGAATTACGAAGGCTTTCTATGAAATCAAGATCATTTTCTTCAGATTTTATTGCTGCACAAAACTGGGTCTGCAGCAGATGCTGCAGTTGAATATGCAAGTGTGGTTCTGGGAAGTGATTTGTATTAAAGTGAATAGCTAGATAAGTTATCCCGCTTTCCGGTGAAATACATTTAACTTGATTTAATTTCCTATCCTTTGTTTTCTTATAATTTTTTCTTGCTTTTTTCCAGTTTTATTTAACTTAATCCACGGGCCAATACTAACTGGATTTAGCTGTTAGACAATTCGGTAGCTCTTTTAGTTGAACGTACCTTTATGAAGGCTGCGTAGCCCTGTCATAAGCATGACATGTCATGACAGTCAAGGACAACCGATGACAACATTCGGGTTTCTGACACACGGCACGACATAGGGGAAACGTCATGGCAACATGGCCGATGTATTTCAGTTAGCTCGGCATACTCGACTTGATAGCTCTTTATGTCACCTGTCGTGACAACCCCTTGAACGGAAAACAGTCATAACACCGTTTATGTCATTTGTCATTAAAAAGCTCTTTTGACAGTAAATTTGGATGGGATATAAAATTACTATTCTATGCCCAAACTCCTTTATTACACATTTGCAGTATCACATCTGAGCATGTTTGACATTCTATCGGTACCTCATGTAGTAATATTTGCTTGCCTGTCCATTTCCAACATCACAGGCTTTCCGGTGTATCGTTCAGGCCTTAGTCTGCTCCACCAGCCTGCGCTCATATCCACTTCAGTTAACAGAAAACCAGGTGGAGTTTCTCTCTTGTGCATCCCTGCTGCACCCGCGCCATTGGTTTCACTAAGGGCTTGTTTCGGCTTGTTATTTGCCTCGGATTCCCTGTTTGCGCTCGCCACCATGTAAACCACTCTCTTCCACTTTATCTCTCATTCCCTTTTAAAACCCCCTCCCATCTATCTCCCGCCGCCTCTCCTATCTTTTCAAACACCCAGATCTCAGTCGCTCTCCCCGCTAAATAATAGCTCGGGGGGGGGGGACTATGTACACTTTTCCTTTCTCCTGTAGACTCCTGACAACACACCTATCGCTGAAAACTAAACAGTGGTTTTATCCCAGGACACATGCAAAGTGCAAAGTTTCAGTAAAATCAGCAGTCGTCCTTTTAATTTTTTTCTGTTTTTTTTTTTTTTTTTATCGTAGCAAAATGCTACAGTCATGGCTAAATCAATAGCTTTCTTCAACTACCAAAATTACAGCCTTGCCGTGCGATTTATCAGTGGTTTCTTAAATAATTGCTCCCCTGCATGTCCATAAACATTTGAAAATGTCAAACATATTGAGGCTCCACAGTGGATCTGGAATGATGGTGGGGAGAGCTTGGAGAGGAACTAGATGACAGAAAAAAGATTTTAAATTCACCAACGTCAAATGTGAACTCTGAATTCATTTCCTGCTGGTGGTCATTAATAAGGGGGGGGGGGGGGTGTCCTTATCTGCGTAAATTCAGCCTAACAGATTTCACAAATGAGGCGTGACGCTCCCACATAAAGCCTGTTGACAGGCAAACAGAGAGGAAAACAGCGAGGCAGGATTACCGCTGACGTTCAACACAGTCCTGTTCCAAAAATTGCCACGACGACTGGATATAAAGGGGCCTTTATGCCGCATTGAGCCGGGGAGTGAGTGACAGGCCATTTTTGCCCATCTCCTAAAGTAACCTTCTACCGCGGCGATAAAGTGGAAGATGCCGCCCTCAATCCTCAACTGGATTAGAGAAGCCAAAAAGAGCAGGATGTTGTAGGAATTGGTAGGTTTTGTTACATTCACTTTCAGGTCAGATAAGATTCTGATTCAAAGAACAGTGGTTTTAATGCACATTGGTCGATTCAAATCAAATCTGAACTTTTTAGACACTGACTAACAAACCAACAACAGTAACCCGAGCTAAAGTATTACATCTTCGGCACATTAAGGGAACTTCAAGAAAGGAAACCAAAGACAGAAAATATAGGTTCATGTTTCAGGCCGCAATGAGTGTGAAAATACCCTCAATTTGATAAAAATATTATAATGCAACTTTTCTAGTCTTATATTTCGTCCAGCTGCACTTGAGACGGGCACTTGTTGTCCCATTATGGCTTCTTTAATCTATTTACGTCTGAGACGTCTCGCTTAAAGATCGCTCTATGGTATTGGGTGTTCATCGTCTGAGGTATGTGTTCCACTGCTGAGCTGATGAAATAACACAACAGTTTACATATTTCTAAACCTGATCTGATAACTGATTTAAAAATCCATACCAACAATCAGATTTCCCTGAAAATATATACACACAAGTCTGCTTTGAGGTGACTAAAATGAGGCAAATTTGGTTTCAGGAAACAGGAAGAGAACGGAGACTTAAAGAGCTGGGATCAGGCAGCAAATGGGCGCTCCCGGTGACCGGGAACGAAACTCATCCATCCCCGGGGACAATTAGAGGAGGGCAGGGAAGGCAAGTGATGGCTAGGAAGAACGTGTGCTCCTTCTCCTCCTGTGAAGCCGAACATTAAATATTCAGCAGAGTGGGAGGGATCCCCTTTCATTAGCCTCCTTGTTTCGTGTGCCTCTAATGACAGTGGTTGTAAACATACATTGACAAACACTGGCCGGGCCTGCACAGCCTCACGCACTCATTGGCAGCAGAAATATTTTCTTTTATTCAACAGAATGATTTTTTTTTTTTTCTTTTCTTGCCGAGGCCCTTGGGGGATCGATAAACCTTTGAACAGGCTGTGCCACAACTCAATCACGTCTTTAACATCTTGGGCTCAGCCCTCGGCTGTTCTGCACAGGTTTCGCTGCCTATTCAGGGGACGGATTCAAGCCCAGAGATATATATGACAGTGTTTTCCCTCGTTAAGTGCTGTGTGGAAATACTTCGGCCCTCTGTATGTACCAATCTGATTCTGTGGTTACTTTAGGGTCTACCCGCCCTCTGTCACATGCCAGCAGTTGACAGTCTTCGGTTGCTTCCTACCATGTCTATATGGATCAACCATAAACCTTGCCAAAGCTTGCCAAATAATTATATTTCAATATCTTCCTCGGTGAAATGTAATGCAGTCGTGATTTTGAAAAATGATAGCATAACAATGTTTTTTGATTTATTTATAGGAATAGTTAATAATATGTATGTGTATATTAGATATAAAAATAGCTCATAATTACTCATAATAAGCTAACACTTATACTGATGATAGCATGTCCGCTAAATATTATACTGCTTATAATTGTACGCCTACTGAAACTGGGGCAAAATAAGTGCATTAAAAACAGTCATGCATTGATTTATGGGTGAAGGACTCAAGAGGAAACAACAAAGCCCTGAAGAGTAATTGACAGAATGCTAGGTATGCATGAGAATGCTTATCATTAATAATGAGAAAATAGCCATGTTTGACAAATGGTTCACATGTTTGACATATGAATAGTTGGGACAGGTGCTGAATTACAAACCCACGGCCTGAAACCTAGAAACCTAGAAAGCAGCAGAGAAGGTCCTGACAAAAAAACACAGACCAAGTTCACCTGTCTCTACGAGATTTGTGGCTGCCAATTCTCTATAAACACTGCCATGGCAGACTAAACTAGTCCGTGTTGACAGACTTTGGACCAGCCTTATTCGCTGTGTTTAAACAGTGAAGAGGAGTAAAAGTTTTCCTGGTTGATGTAAACAGGAGCAGGTGATCAAAAACGGATTTCTTAATCATTTATTGTTCGTTTATTTTCTTTGTTTTCATACCAGCAATTAGACATTCAACACACTTCAATATGCTTGTAACATGTTTGGGCCTAAATTTTCTTAAGACAGCATTATTGTGCTCCATAAAGGGGAGATCGCATTGGCAGGTATTACAACCGGACGGATTTCTAAATAAAATAGAATTGGAAAGGTGCAGTGAACGTGTTGTTTGTAGGATCCTTAAACCTGGTCTATTCTGCCAATGCCATTTGTGCACCAAAGAAGCAGAATCTCTGTGCCACTCACAGGAACACAGTAAATGTATTTCAAAAGAAATTTTTACCCTGAACAAGCCATCGAGTTAACAAAAGGAGAAATTAAAGCTCCATATAAACCACGATATATAACAAGGGTTAAATATCACTCAGACCTTAATGTGTTAGTTGAGTCTTCTCAGCCAGTATTTTATGTTTTTAAAGTAGAAAAGTAGTAAAAAGGGGGCTAGTATATTACAGTATTTATTCAGGAATGGGAGAGACAGTTTCGTGTGTTTATAAGTGTGGATGGAAGTGATTACTCCAGCAAGGTGCTGTTGAAATTGCCTAATATGTGGCCTGAGTGCCCACCTGTTGTATGTGTGGCAGCTTGGCTCTGCGGGGCCCAGTAGGGTTCGACCTTGTCTGAGGACTGAAGGATGGTATTGAGAACATTTGCTCATTCATGTTTAAGACGTGTCATTGTAAATAAATTATGACTATTCACACTTATGCCTAAGTGTCTTGGTTTTCACTCAAAGACATTTGATCTTGGATGACTTTATCCTGCCATAGGGAAATATGGGATTCTGCCTGTCATTGCCCTGAAAGTCATCTTCCTCTCATCAATGCGCCACTTGAATCTCGTTGATATACGACGGTGGTGGTGACTGGATCTCGGACCAGGAACATGGTACCATGCGCACTGAGCAAAGAGACACTATTGTAATCATTTTCCAATCTCTTTTCTCCAGTAACACTGAGGTAATCTGTTCAGGTAAGTGTATACCTTGCTCTTATTAAAGTGCCATTAGGAACAGTTCTGTAAAGGAGAGAACCTACTTCCAGAGGTTTGGATGTATTTTCTCCTGGAAAATAACAACTGCACCAGGGCAATGAGCACAGTGTAGGCTCACCCAGTAAGGAAATTTCAGCAGGTTCCTCTGTAGCAGAGGCTCTCATTACCTGAGGTCCTGGGCGGAAACACTGGGGCCGCCATTTCTCCGCCATTCTCAGTAGCGGATTAGCATTTTAAGCATCTCGTAAACATCTGACTGGACTTGCTTTAAGCGTTTAGCATAACGTTATTATTTTTCTACTTAACTGGCACACGTATCCAGAGTGACATAAGTGCGTTACAGGTGTATGGTTTTACCCGTTGATACAGCTGGGTTTTCCCCAAAGTAGCTTGTGTCACATACAGTCATGTAAAACACCACTGCCCCTGGTGGCATGTGCAGCGTATTAGTCTCTATGCCACACTGCTGTCCCAATAAATGCACATCAATCAAATGAGTAATCAATCCCACTGCGGCAGAAAAAAAGAGTGCTCCACAGAAAGTCTTCTGCACCAATAGGCCTTTGTTGTAGGGTAAGGGTTAGTTATAGGCCTGTGTTGTAGGGTAAGGGTTAGTTGTAGGCCTTTGTTGTAGGATAAGGGTTAGTTATAGGCCTTTGTTGTAGCGTTAGGGATAGTTACAGACCTTTGTTGTAGTGTTAGGTTTAGTTATAGGCCTTTGTTGCAGCATTAGGGTTAGTTATAGGCCTTTGTTGTAGCGTTAGGGATAGTTACAGACCTTTGTTGTAGTGTTAGGGATAGTTACAGACCTTTGTTGTAGTGTTAGGGATAGTTACAGACCTTTGTTGTAGTGTTAGGTTTAGTTATAGGCCTTTGTTGTAGCGTTAGGGATAGTTACAGACCTTTGTTGTAGCGTTAGGGTTAGTTACCGAGAAAATGGGATACCATAAAACACAAAGTGGCCTTGAACTTCCGAGTCCCTCACAAACAGGAGTGACAAAGGATTCCCCTGTCCTCCAGCTCCGCGCTGTCACTTAAGAGTGCTTTGTGGCTTCAGCCTACAGCTAACCAAGGCCGCTGGCCTCGCCTTCCACAGCGTTTTCCCTCAACAGACTTGTTTCTAACCATTCTGCTCCTCCTCTGCCTCCCCCACCTTCGCAGGGATTCCGGATTCCTTTGCCAGGTCCAAGGGCAATATGTTAAACATTAAACCTGATATTCAACATGTTTTAACTAAGCCGGTTAGTACATACTGTGTAGTAGAGAAAAAGGAGAAAAAAAAAGTCTTATTAAAATCCCATATCCAGGCTTTGGCAGATACTGGGCCACCGGGGTGATTGCTGTATATCCTCTCCCACAATTTTCTGACTTGACACAAGGGCTGAGTGACATCCCCATCTCCATTACCCACCAGGGATTTATTAAACTAGCGAACCTCTTCACCTAGGACCTCGTTGTTTTTATAATTAATCCTCCCTAGTAAATGCCAGACTCTCGCGCTGCAGAAGACATCCATCCTAGGGCACCCAACAGCATATGTTAACTCCTAAACAACATTGATACGGCTGAGTGGTGCAGACGTGAGGGCCGTGGTTCCAAAGGGTAACGTAATCGCGCCGGGCTCCTCATTAGGAGCGAGACTCTGGCCCCCCTGGCTCCAAGCAGCGCCACTCATGCACTGCCCACATGCACACAAATATTAATATCTGAGCGCAAACAACAACAAAGGCAGATGTCAGTCAAGCGCTCCTGAGCGTGGCATTGAGCCACAGACAGGAAGAGGAGGTGGAGTGAGGGAGGAGGGTGAGGGCAGGCCTAAGGCAGGTCAGAGAGCTGGGAGGGGAAGGGAGGGGGCAATGTTTGGGGGTTTGGGAGGGGTGTCACCAGGGGGCTTACCCTAGCCTTCTGCTATGCAATCACTCTACCAGTAGATGGAGTGCTTGCTATCAGTCTGATGTGATCAAAGACAAGAGCATAAAAATAACTCAAACACACACTCTAATGAAATAGCCACATGTATACACACAAACACACACACACACACACACACACAAACATATATATATATATATAGCTGAAAGTCCAAAATATTACAAGTGGAATTTTTTTATCCTAACTTATGCAGTTGTCGGTGTCCGACATTTTTGCATAAACGCTGACTCAAAGTATTAAATAATATTGAGTCCAATATAATGAAATATTCTAAAGAATGAATTAAAATTACATCCGTACACAAGGCAACTTGCTTGACATTGGGAGCAGTGGAGAGTGCAAACTGAGAAACATGGCATATATTCAAATGTGCGAGAACTGCTATAGGTAACGAACCTATTAGCAATAATACTCTGAGGCTACGCCTGTTTCATCGCAACTTTAGAATGTATAGTCTACGATTTGCACGTATGCACTCTCATTCAACTGTTCCCCAGAATGTGGCGCCGGTTAATGTCTCTGTTTTAGGTGATGCTTTCACCTCCACTCGCCCCGTATGTAATAACAGTTTGCGAGCAGCAGGGATGTTCCCCACTCAAGGCTAATCAGTGAGGTTTCGTGGCACGTTAATTCCAGCGATCTCAGTGCAAGCTTCCTATTTTTTTATTATTGTTTATTCAACTGCAATACAATGTCTTTGGGGTTTTCATACCAACCTTCTCCCCGATGGAAACATACTCATTAACAAATAGTTTGATGCTGGAGGAGGGGGGCAGGTAAATACAGTGCGCACGCAGTGTGTTTCAAATCATTTTTCAGACATAAGGAAAGAAAAAAGAGGATCCATCAACTTCAGTGAGGTGTTTTGCAGTGGTCACTGCTGACGGAGAGGCAATTACTGAATTGTAATCATCTTTCAGGAGTCTCTGGCTGGTGGGGGTGGGGATCTGACAGGTGAAAGGAACAACATCAGAAAGCAGGTAGCGAGCCCGCTCCGCCGATGCGTGCGTGGCTGTTTGTATCACTCTTTTTCTCCAACAGATTGAGTGTGATCCGGAGGACAAGAGGATCGATTGTCTCGAAGAACAAGGCCAGTTTCTTGCTCTGGTCTTAGCTAACATTTGTTTTGCAGCATACTCGGGGGGGGGGGGGGGGGGGGGGGGGGGGGGGGGGGGGGGGGGGGGGGGGGGGGGGGGGGGGG
>JAOYSI010000013.1:1599390-1622138 GCA_025775065.1 Hiodon alosoides | reverse complement strand
ACACCTATATATATATATATATATATATATATACATATGTGTGTGTGTGTGTGTGTGAATATATATATATATATATATGTATATATACTAGATACCCTTTCATACATAAAAGCAGAATCATTTAAGTGAACATTATTCCCATTCCTGACTGTTGATCAAACACATCAAAGATTTAGAGAAATCTTAAATGTGCAGGTCAATATTTTTAGTCTTCAAAAAAAAAAAAAAAATCAGAGTGTACAAACACAGATGGAGAAACACAGGTGCAAATGATTTGGAGGCTAGCCGGGGCAAGGTCCGCCACACCTCCCCGGGAAGTGTCAGCTGTCCATCTCATGCGCTGGACCGGCTCGCGGTGTTCGGCGAGGCGCGCCGCCCGTGTCTGAGATTTCGCACTCGCACATCCACGATTTCCCCACCACCGGGTGCACTGCAGAGCAGGTACGCCCGAACCTCCCACATGCTGAAAGTCTACCTTTGCTTTGGTTCAACCGAGCAAGGACGACACCGAAGACTTGTGCACGGCCCCGGGTCATTTTCATCAACACCGATTCAATATATTTGCAAACCGTCTGTGTCACTTCAGGAACCCAAAATACATTAATTATGTATACGTTTTAAAACCTGGAAAAGTGTACCCTGGTCACCCGCAATGCCGGTCAATAAGAACAGCAGGGCTTTTTTTTTTTTTTTTGCAACAGATCGGAACATTTTTCTGCCAGCAACACAAAAGATAGGAAGGGACGATCCTGTTCTCTGCAGCGTTAATCTCAGACAGCAAAAAGGCCTAACCTGATATGGGCCCCGTGTGCTGTGGCCCGGCTATTTTTAATATTCCCTTACTTGTAAGTGATTTGTAAGTGGATTGTGCCCAGACAGTGTCAGAACTTTCCTGTCAGCTACTTTAACAGCAAATAGATAGCTTGATGAATTATTCATGGCTGGCAATTTTCTCCTCGTCACTGACTCATCAATCACAGGTGCCTTAAGACCTCTTGAATTGGCCGGTCGAGCCGTTTTTGCAGGCACCATTATTGGGGAGAAACGGTTACCATTATACATTTGACAGCTCAGGTAGCGGCCGCACAGAAATTCCAGAGGAAAACCGTACGCTGTCGCCTGCCTGCTTGCTGACCAGTGTGCAGACTTGCAGTAATAGGTTTTTTTTCTATTTTATTTTTATATACATCTATAGTCTTTAATGCACTCAGCGCCGAGAAGCGTAAGCTGCAGCAGAGAGGTGATTCTTTTACCAAACAAAGGTGTATTTTCATAAAAAATCAGTGCAAATATTTGCACTTTTTTGGCGTTTTTTTTTTTTTTTTTTTTTGGCGCTGGCAGAAATTCTTTGCTGAAAAGGGCCTCTTCAGAAGAGTGATTTGATACATGATTGCATGCATTTACCCATGTAATTGAAATAATGAGAGATGATTGCTTTGAGCTATTAGTCATAAGTTCCTGATCTTTTTGTTTAATCCTGGCATCAGCTGTCAGCCTGCTTGCAGGAGCTTTGGGAAGATGCACTAAGGATATCATTTGCATCACCTCAGACTGTAATTTTGCTGTTTTCTCTCTCTCTCTCTCTCTCTCTCTCTCTCTCTCTCTCTCTCTCTCTCTCTCTCTCGCTCTCTCTCTCCCTCTCTCTTTTTCCCAGAGCTGATACAAGCTTCAGATTCTATACAACTCTCCCTGGAGCATAAGACCTATTGTGTTGTTTTGATAGGAACAAAGAAGGACGGAGCACATCTACACAGGGTTCTTGCAGTTAGGATGCTGTCAGTCGTAAGCAAAAAAAAAAAAAAAAGCTTTATTTATTTATTTATTTATTTATTTATTTTATGTTGGCAGCTTTCCTTGTAATTGTTAAAGAAATAATGTGCAATACCTCCAACAATAGCAATTAAGCCCCGAGGAGGGTTAATATTATGTGTATTATGCTTAATATTGCACATTGTGAGATGTTCCAGATGACATACCTTTGCAGCACACCACAAATAAGCCGTTTACATCTCCATTGTATTAATACTAGCTGTCTAACGGTAAACAAAAAGAAAAAACACGTCGGGGGAAACACAACAGTTGAGCAATGAGATCTAATTCTGATCGTCTGGCTTAATGAGGAGGTGTGAAAGCTGTTTTCTGAATACTGTGGTGCTGCCTGTGTTTGATTATTATTATTTATGTAGGATAAATAGTGCAGGGACCGCAAACAGCTGGTTAGGAGGCTCGGGGATGATACTTCACAGTTATCCACGATTCCTAACAAGCAACCCCAGTGCTGCAGTCTGGATCACGAGGGCAACCGATAATAAATATTCATTATTGGAATCTTGATCTTTAAATACTTTCGACAGAAAGAAAACTACTCGTGTTTGTATTGACAAAACGTTACACCGATCTAATAAACGGTGTGTTTCTTCATCGAGTTTGTATATTTTATAATGTTAAATGTAAGGATTTATCACCTGCAACAATAAAAATGGCACTACAAATGATTTTTATAGAAATGCGCTATTCTTTTATAAATTGGTCACATTCACTGATGTTTAGACATTACTGCAGCCATTTGGAGAGACAGAGGGTAAGAGGTTCACCTGTTGAAGATTTTTTTAAATAAAACAGTATATTGATTTTTAAAAATCATGAACATTGTTAAGAAGGCAGACCAAATAGAATACATTATACATGAAAAAATTAATGATATGTGAAAAAAATGAAAATTATGATGATCCGTTGTGGAGAGGTGAATAGAAAGACAATCCGGATTATTTCTAACGCAGTAAGATTCAAAGTTTGGCCAGGATATTTTATTAAGGCTGACCTTTTTAAAGAAAATCTGACGGAAGTCATCACTTTTTTGATTTAAAAAGGATTAATTACTCTAACATTTAACTGTGTGAAATGTAACACCATGATAAAAAAAATTGTTTTATTGAAATGATAAGTGTTTTTTGTTGTTTAAATCTTACTTTTCAGCATGGTACTGACCTCTACCTTACCCATTTTATTCTCTGCTTTGTTGAAAGGTCCAAGCTACTGAAGAAGGCCTATGTCAATTCCAGGGACATCAAGCTTTCCTTACAGAGGTCACTTCCACATTGCGAACAGGATTAGGGTTTGTTTATGTTGCGGAAGACAACACTTGCCCGGTATGGTTTTTCCCATACAGACCGTTTAAAGCCACAGAGGACTTAACATTTACCAATAAACACATGTGTGCAAAAAACCAACAGGCACTGAACTGGCTACTGTCAAAACAAACCACTATGTCTGAAGGTTACCACAAGGTTCTGTTTGTCCTGCTTCGAAATCAAGTGCTAAAAACACTCCAGGTAATCTCTCTTGGTCAGTGGAAAGTTTTTCTAGCAGCCCCTGCAAACCACTCGTTTGTTTTATCTTTTCAAATCATGTTTTCCCTTCCAAGGTGTATCAGGGGAAATCCTACTCAGAGACAGATAGATGCCTCGTTATCTACAAAAATAAGCCATTGGTACAATTTGAGAGAACACGACACTTACATAATTTTTTTCAAAAACAAGATATGTAGAGAAACTTTTCAAGAAGGTTCATGTGCAAAGAGTAAGATCTCCAAAAGCATAGATAATATGATACAAGTAGGAAATGGCTCGTAAAAATCCTGTGATAGACAGCTACCATTCCGGTTTGTTATGACTCCCACAGAACGGTTTTAGCTCAAGGAAGACAGAACCTTTTGACCTCATGGAGTTTGTTGCTAAACGAGACTACAACCAGACAGGTTTCTCATGGGATATGTTGCATCCATACTCACTTTTAGTCTTATCGAAATATGCCTGCAAGGACACCAATTTGAGATGACAACCAGTCAAACTGAAGCCAGCCAAGTTTTTCAATCAACCAAGAATTCACTCTGAGATGTGAAGTCATGATGGTGTTTTGGAGAAAAACAATTGTTCTTGTTTCTGCCAAGTTTTTCATGAAATGATCCTCAAAAATGACAGACACCCGGCCTTTTCAAAGTGTTTGAAACTCTAGTGTGAGACATATCTGCCCCCCGATGCCCCCCCCCCCCCCAACCCAAAGGCACTCCTTTCAGACAGATCTTCCTGATCTTTCTCTCTCACATTCAGTGGGGGTTGTTCCATTTCCACAGCGGCCCAAGACACACACAATCATCATTTTTCAAATGTAAAAACAAACTAGGAGGTTTTAGGTGAAAGGACGACACAGGGGGTGGAGGCGATTTTGAAGTAGGCGACAACGGTCGACCCACGTGTGCACCGCCCCGTGCATTCCCGACTCCCGCAGTTCAAGGGTCTGGACATCCGAGCCATTCTGTCATGTCATGCTGAAGAATCTCCAACTCATGCACCTACGCCGGAGCGAGGGGGTGGGGGTAGGGGTGGAAGTCCTGTGACTCTGAGACACTGGGACTCATTACTCTGATTTTATGCTTTTAAATGTGCATTATGCCAGGGGAGAGATCCATAATACGGTGTGGTATCTGGTCTAAAAGCATTGTTAGCCAGAACCTTTGCATTCCAGACAAAAAAAAAAAAAAAAACTGGCCCTGTGTGCTATTGTTCAGTGATACAGGTATTTCTCTAAGCATCAGACTGCCTCTGGCAGAATTTTAATGTTCTGAGCTCCACAGAGGAAACCTGAAAGGTATCTTGCTGTTATCATGTAACACTCTTCCCGCTGTAATTAAATAGAAGTGCTGGGCACAGAGCAATTTAGGACAGAGTGAATGCTGAATTTTTTTCAAAACCAGTTACAATTTAATTGAACCATATCAATTTATTTTCCATTTGAAAATGTCATGTCTTTTATAGGAGCTAACCAAATTTGCATCAAGCCACAAAATGTTTTAGAACGGAAAAGAACATAAAGAAAATAAATATATAAGTCAAAATGCCAAAGTAAATGGCAAGAATTCCTCAAGCAACGGAAGTTGACTTGTAAATGCATGGCGAACTCTCTCTTATCAGTGCCATTGTGCTGTTTGCTGAACGCATTCAACGCCGGCAGCCTGGCAGGCTGAAAAGGATAGCGAGCTTTGTCGTGGCATTGTTAGTTTTGACATCTGAGCAGATCTGTTTTCATCTGCAGAAATCTTCCAACCTTCCATCCATTAGACTATAATTCTGACATGCAGCCAAAGAATTGGCCTCTGCTAATTGGCTCCCCACAAAACAAGTCATTAAAAAACGGAGAAGAAGGAGAAGACGACGGAAAAGAAGGGAAAAAAAAAAAAAAACCCACAAACGCGAAAGGCCCGAAACGCGGCTTCATTGTCATCGCGTCCCACTGTTCGGGGTGCGGATTAAAGAGATCCGCGTTAAACGCGACGTGGATTCGCGAGGTGTTGCTTTCCGCGCGATGGGGACAGGGCCACTTTAGAGCACCATGTGTTCGGTTCCCTGCGGAAGTGGTCCGCGTTGGCAAGCGCACAATGGTTCAGATGCTTCTGCGACTCGTTTTCTGCTGACCATTTCTTGAAAGAAATCACCAAAGCTTATTAAAGACACTGATGAGGGCACCAAGCTGGTCACAAAGAGTGACTGAGTCAACACAGAAAGGGTGTGCGACTGGGACTGGGAGTAAAGGCATAGTGGGGGAAACCGATGCAAGCGTTTT
This sequence comes from Hiodon alosoides, assembly GCA_025775065.1. Classification (NCBI taxonomy): domain Eukaryota; kingdom Metazoa; phylum Chordata; class Actinopteri; order Hiodontiformes; family Hiodontidae; genus Hiodon; species Hiodon alosoides. The sequence goes on along the minus strand of JAOYSI010000013.1, from coordinate 1,616,519 downwards.
ACAACTAAAAACATTCAGGCTCATGTAAAGAAAGAGAGAAACGTCGCTTTTGTCTCCATTTTGAGTTGGCTTCTGACCAGGCTTTTTCACAGGCTGCTTTTAAAAGTGAAAACTAGAGACACAGACAGAGAGCAAGTAACTGCGAGGCATGAAATCACTCAATGGAGGTGAAATGACAAGCATTACACTGACTAGGATGGATGGAATATATTATATTATACATTTGAAAATATGTATTAAAGGAACCAAATTCACAAGAACTTTGATGTTTTTTAAGGCCATCATCCAATAATTACGGCCATGCTTTAAGAGAGTATTATGTTATATTCCTTTACGTGGAGTTTTGCATGACGTCTATCCCCTCCGAAGAACTTCAATAAATTGTCAGCAGACTTCCTGTGCACTGATCATTTGTTCACACGCAGCAGAAGTTTACAGATGTTTTGATCGCATTCACACGGCAAGCATTCACTGTGCAGTAAAACACTACAGATCCTCCCACATGTCACTGCTGAGTTTGTTGATGTTGTTTTGTTTATCTTCCACGTGTGAGGAGCCCATGTTGGCTGGTTCAGAAATCTCACAAACGAGTAGAGAAAGCAGTCAGACAGCCACGTTGAGTGTGTTGATACCTACGCTTCAGATCCACAGCACAGTCTATTTTACAGCCCTCAATTGACTTCCAATAGATAACCTCCATGTTTATCCTTGAACCGACATACTTTGTTGAGACAGGTTTTACTAAGCACAGAGAAGAGAAGAAGATTTTGTAAGAATTACACCTAATTCTGATTAGCTTTTCACAAAGTGAGGGAAGCCTACCCAGGACACCCCTGGCACAGTCCTAGCACGGACTAGATCAGATTTCGACACTGACATGGACTAGCTGAGATTGTGACCTTTGAATGGACAACATTCCGCCAAACAACCAGAATTTATTCATATGATTTCAGTGGAACATGCATTGCTTGAATCTTTCAATATTTTTAACATTTAAATTATATTTCCTCTACTTGTGTGGGAAGGCCAGCATCATGAGCACAGGTGTTGGAAAAATGATTTGTTGATGAAAACACTGTGTCATGTGTTCCTGTGTTAGGCTGTTAATATGTGATTTTTTTAAACAGTGATCTACTGGGCATAATTTCAAGACGGCCATTAGAAGAAAAGGCAACAAAAGAAATTGCGACCCCCCCTCTCCAACAGGCACCTCGCATATTTGACACAAGACAAGGACTGAAGCCCAGACAACATCACTGGGCCATTGCACACATGCCTTTTTGCCACACTAAGAGGATTTCAGGAAGACAGATGCAGTACTTGCACCACATACATACTGGTAGTGCTCATTAGGCCGCGACACAAGTGGCCATGGATGCAATTCAGGCTATGCAAAGCACCACTCGTGATCCAACAGCTGATAACCTGGGTTCTAAGAATGTCAAGCCAATAACTCATTGTTACTCCACTTAGGTAATTTAATAATTTACTCCCAGCTGATTTAAAGGCTCATCCGTGTCTACCTGAAGCAGAAATTTGAGAACTTTGGCCAGCCTTGTCGAGTTGTAGTTGCAGAAACTGTGTCCTAAAGCGAGTGCTGATGCTAGGTCGGAGGAAGTAGAGGCAAGAGGATCCACATGGCGAGCTGTAACTGAGACACTTATTGTAGGAAATAATCTAATTGCCGATACAAGAAAGATCTTACATCAGTGGATCTAGTAACCATAGCCAGGGGAGTGCTGTGGTAGGTCTGGGTGTTTAGGCTGACCATGTGCCAGAAAGGTCGAAGAAAACTACACCTACCTCTCTGCTGGCTTACAGGAACACAATCCAAGACACATTGTGGGCCTGATATTAATGTATTTAATGACCAGGGTATATACCTGAAAAGGTACATTACCAACAACACTACTGTAAAAAACTACTCAGGATATATGGACAAAATGCTGCTGGTCTGGAAACAAGAACTGCAAAGTCTAGATTGGATATTGAGGGATATTAAGGATCTGAGCTCCCTATCCATTACTGCTCAAATCTTCTGAAGAATCAGCCGCAGATCTCCAAGATACCCAAGAGAGAGGTTATAGAGCCCTATCAGAAAAAAAACCTGTAATAAGAGGGCTCCTTAAATTATATTCTCCCTCGAATAAATATACCGAAGCCTTTTACATTTTTGAGAGGCATCAGGAGCTTCTTGAATAGAAATGTAAACTGCAAAAGCGGGGAGGGAAGGCCACAGTCTTGACCAAAGGATAAAGAGGCTTGTAGTGAGACACACCTGGTCCTTGATACTTCTTTGCTTTCTTGCAAGCATGTGATTAGTTGGCGTAAAGGTTGTTACGTTCACCCATTGGCCAGTGTGTATGTCAAGTGATTGAGCGTGAGGAAAAGGGTGCCGCATTCTCTGGGGCTCCACAGAGGCCAACATGTTGCACCACCTGAGTGAGTAGCCTGGGTGCGGCACTGGGTGTCATCGCTGTATCCCCCCTCATTAGGGTCATTAGGATGAAAGGAATTCTAGCATTTTTTGACTTTGAGAAGCACGGTGCGCGGTACAGTTGGCGCAAAAGTGTCGGTTTTGCGTGCACCGTTTCCTGTTACCAGAAGAAAACTGTCCATCCATGCCTGTGGCCGTGTATCCCGACATAGTGCTGGAGATCTGGATGATCCCTGTGTCGGATGGGAGGCATTGGCTGCGGGTTCCACGTCGGCACCACTGTGGCTTCAAGAACGCGACGATAGCGCCCAGTGCCGCGCAACTTTTTCCGCTCCTCTCCGAATTATTTACCGCTCCCGGGCTAACCACTCCGGATTAAGGGTGTCTATCACCCGTGAGAATAATAGCAATAATAGTGGCGCATCATTAATAGCCTGTGAAGCAGGGGGATTTCGGGTGCAGAGGGCAAAGTCTCACGCTCTCCTTCTGCTCACGCCACTTCCCACCGTAACCACAGCCCCCTTTATTCTGTGCTGCAGTGCAGCGGGGACACCTTGCCTTCTGGGCACCACCTTTTCCCAACCCATCTGTTCCAGGAGACCAGAGCCCCACTTTGTGGTTTTCTTGAGGCTCATCTGTAATTTTGGTTTCTCCTTCGACCGCATCCCTGTCAATTTTGCGGGCCGCAGAGTCCCACACAGTCAACCTTGTCAGTTACTGTCGTTGCAAAATGGCAATTTAGAAAGTAATTGCGTGCCGGTTGATGCCCGCACGCAATTTCCACGGGGTTCTGAGAAACCCACATATAGTTCTGTTATGGCTACAAGTTAACCAGGCCCACAAATGCTTTACCTGAGTCGTGCCTAAAACAGGGTCTTGTTATTTTTTTCAATCTAAACCCTAATCATTCCATACTATGCTCCCCTGAAAAAGAACTAAACTCCCACAGTCAGTCTGATTGAATCAACTCTGTCCACACCATATTTTGTCTCAATGTGAAATTCAGCTTCCTTCAGTCCTGAGCTGGTGGATACTAAATAAAAAAGGTTTTTAAAGATTTGATATTGAAAAATAAGTAATGTCTATAAGTCAATCACAAAAGGAAATTATTTAAATTCAGCAATATATAGTTATTCAATCTGAAATGTAGTGTTTTATTTTTGCATGCTGGCATGGGGTTTCTGTCTAAATGTTTATGCTTGGCCAGGATTAACACTCCTCTTAGTTGCTGCACCTAGAGATCTTCTAATAATAATAATAATAATAATAATAATAATATCGTTACTCATTTTCCTCAAAGATGTCCTTTATACCACCTTTGCCCCAGGCTGTGTCTGAACATTTGTATATATTTGTACTCCACACGTGCGGTATTTTTAGAAGTAGATTAATTTAACTCTCACACCAGTCATCTGGTCCAACACTCGCCTGAAAAATGGAATCGAGCTTGACGAATAGTTCTGCTGTCATAACCTCATACTCCATCTGACCAAACAGAAGGACTCCCGCTTCAAAATGCCCACTGACGCCTTAAATTTCAGCGTGATTTATCGGCAGATTATGTATCGCACAAAACCAGAAAGAATTTTCACCGGGCTGCATGTAATTTAATGCAGCAGCAACATTGTCAAGTGCAGGGATTGGGCAGAAAACATTACTCCTTGGTGACAAGTCCAGCCCTCGAGCGACTCCAGAAAGCCTCTTCTATCCTGGAAGAAGGGAAAAAAAGTAACCCTTGTTGTGAAACTGTTATCTGCCTCACAAGTATTTAAAGTCATTATCGCACACTATTTACAAAACATTCCCAAAGAAGAGCTTGACATTTGACCAGCCATTTTTGCTGATTGTGTACAATGGAGATGTCACTATTTTAAAAGGCACTCCGGAATGTGTGCAAACTCTTGGCCAGGGTTTGGGTTATCGTGTGGCACTCAGCAGAAACACGAGGGTGGAACAGCACGGGGGATAAAGGAGAGGAGTCACTTCCAAATTCCTCCCTGCTGTCACCGTGTGAAGAGGACACATCTCCATTCAGTGGACAAATTAGCCACTTCATTACAAAGAATGTGGGCTCTTCCCTCAAAAGGCTGGGCACTGATGAAAGCTGTCACTTAAAGTCCTTGTTTAAAAGTTTTTGTTTGTTTGTTTGTTTTCTCTCTCTCTCTCACTCTCTCTCACTCTCTCTCTCTCCTGTTTTTTCAGGAACTTAGATTCACTCTCATGTTTTAAAAAATCATTTTAATCTAAATAATGAAATGCCTTCTTTTACTGTGGACAACGGAAGTACAAAATTACAAAAACTCACCCAAACATCTGAAGTTGGAATTGAATTGCACCATGAGCCCCACTTCATGTGTCAGCATGACAAGGCTCCGGCGCCCTTTGACCCTAATTCTAATAAGCGGTTATGGAAAATTTATGAATTAATGAAATATTATTTCAACTTAACCTGCATCTGTTTGAAAACAGAACATAACATACCCATCACTTATTTAAATGTAAACTCATGGAATACATGGACTGTTTAAATATATAAAATATATATCAACTATTGTATATTTCACAGTCCCTTGTCTGGACCATTTTTGTCTATATTTATGTAAATATGTTTTTAATTCCTCTTCTTCCATACTTACAGCGGCAGGTTTTTATTTATTTATACATATAATTAAAAAACCCACTGGATAGCAACAGTTCTAGTCTTTAGAGTAATTAAACCAACAGTGGGTTGGCAGTGAATAGCTAAACAAAGTTTCTACATAAAACTAGACAACGCTTTAGTAGTTTCAACATGGATGCATAGTTCTTGTTCCTCTCCAGGTCTTGCCCCGTTACGTCAAATTCAAAAATTTTGATTTAATAAAGACAAGAAATTATATAATATATATAAAAAATAAAAATAAAAACAGGCAAATATCGATGCCTAGCTAAAGGTTAACTTTTTCCTGCGAGAGAGGCTACATTGTTAGGGGTGAACTGACGAACTGAATGAGCATAAAAACCTATATTATTATATATTCATACAGTTTTTGTTTTTCATTTTTGAATAGTATAAATGAAGTTTGATAGTAATCCATGGAGATTTCAGTGTCGTGGGGGGGTCTTGGGGTGGAGGGTTGGTGAGGAACAATAGCGCAAGTTGATGTTTGAAACAGCAGATTTGCTTTCCCAAAAACATAAACAAGGACTTCATTGTCATCTTTTAACACACGTTTTTGTTGATGTCTGCAAGGTGAAACTCGAGGAGGATTACCGTCCCCAGCAATTCATTTTCTATTTACACTGCACCACCCAAAGGATCTAAAGTTCAGACCTGAAAAGATGCAGGCAGTCTCCTTTTTAATTGGCTCAACCGAAGAAATACAAACACGATGCCAGATTTATCCCCAACAGTCTGGTGAGCTTCCAAAAATGCAGACAACAACGGTAAACACCTGCCTACATAATTCCCTTTGGAGGTGAGAGGTGTAGGCAAAAGCCATGGTGTCCCTGTCAGGTGAGACGCGTGCTGGAGGCGAAAAGGTTACCTATGTGAAGACCAGCATGCATTGAACCTCAACATGGCAATCGGACATTTGTAAGCCGCAGTCAAAGTCTAGCAGTTGCGCTAGTAGAAATCTACAGCAATGAACCGGACCAGTGCCTATAATCAGGCCCTGTGTGGACATGCCGTACTTGGTGTTTGGTTTGCTTCGACGGGTCACGGTATTTAAGGAGCTTTTTGTCCTGTAATGCTATTTAGAATGTTTCAGAGTCTAATTGGAAGGTAATTCCAATCCGACCAGATAATGACCTTCTGTTGCACACCACAAATAGTCATTGAGCTAGGTCAACACCGCAAAGCATAAAGGGATAAGAAACGCGTCACAAAAGAGAAGGCTAGCTTTGTTCTGCCGCGTACGTAGGTGAGTCAGAAATGAGTTTTTTTATTTTTTTGCGTCGCAGTAAACATGGCTGCAAACACACACCACGCACCTGTGTGTTACCCAGGCTCTTTTATCAAGTTCAACTGCAATGACAAAGCCGCACAAAAGGAGACAACACTGCCAATTACTCTAGTGACAATACTGTTCTTTCCCACTGGCTGGATAAAGACTATTAGCACCTCTGGTGTAATTATACCCCTTTAGCTATCACATACTCTTAAGATTTTATGCTTTTTTTAAAAAGTCTTTCTGTCACATTTACACAGGCAAAAAACCTCCATCGGCAAACTGAAAAGACACAAAAGAGAGAGTCAGTAAATACTGAGGAGAGCTGACGTTTCCTCTGTGTGCACCTCAGTGATCTGGGTTTGGCAGGGGACTGGACTACGAAAACCCGATCCCGAACCTTGCAGTCTTTGTTTGAGAAAAACAGGCCTAAAAAAAAACAAAAAAAAAACCCCGTTTCAGCCACATGGAGACAATGTAAACAAGTGACTGATGGCTTGTAATAATGAATGTAAGGAGGCATTGTTCTCCGCTGAGCCATTTCTTCATGTAAAGATTTGGTGTCATGCCCCAGGCTAGCCAGCTAATGCTAGTCTCACCTTTCTTCATAAACATCAAAGAAAACCTGTTCTCAAAAGTCACAATAAAGCACACACAGGCAGCCTCAGAATTTGCAGACTAGTCATTCAACAGACACTCAAGCCCAGCGACGCTGCCAGTGGGTAAACATTATGGACCGCCGGGGCAGTTCCGCGTATCCAGAGCTCAGACACACGTTTCCAAGCAGTGCCGTTTGACTCTTATGACTTCTTAAGACTGTTACGTGGAATTAGCGGATAACTTGTCGAGTGTGCTTTTTTTTTCACTGAGGTGATCGACAACACGTACGTAACCATAGGCACCGTCTGCTAAATCTTAACGTCACCAGCTTGACTGGTGTCATTTTTGGATTGGTGGCGGCGTGTATCCCTGAACATCGAAGATTGTCTGTGTTATGATAATTATCACGATAAGGGGGTCAAAAACCGACCGCGGTTAAAAAGACCAAAAACAATTCCACAAGATGTATTGCATTCATACTTTTAACGGCCAAACATAACCTTCACCTACTAATTGGAAACACGATTTATTCTTGGGGGGGGGGGGGGGATTTGCGCCCAGGCAGACAAGGAATGATTTGCGAAGGGAACCGTCTTGCTTCTCAACTCTGCTGTTCCTAGGACAAAGGCCTCTGCACCTTTAAAGGGGTGACACTGGGCATATCCTGTTTCACCGAGAGCACCCTCTCTCTCCATTTATAATGTCAAAGATCATTAGCTCCTTAGGTTACTTTCCCCTCAGCTGCTTTTTTCTCTCTCTTTTCTTGAAAGACCTTGTAGTGACCACCTCTCTGTCATAAACAAATTAATAAGTAGTATTAACGAGGCCCCACTCCCTGCACTCTCCGGGGTTTATTTTATTTTGGCTTTACAAAAACAATTATGCTGGTGCTTTGGTACGGGCACCCATGTGGTCATTAACCGCAAGACTATTTATCAGGCGCTTGGGTTATGAGAACAAGGTGAATGGGATCGCGCTGGCGTGGGTTTTTAAGTTTTTTATTTTATTAGGAAAACTTCTAAAAACAAAATATTGTAGAAAAATATTGTAGAAAATACTGTAAATACTGAGTCAAAAAGATTCCTTCTTTTGTTTCAGAAAATTTAATACACTTTTCCCACTACCTTCAAATTTGCATTTGCAAAACAAATTTCCTACATATTTAATATGTAGAATTTTACATATACACCCTTTTTGTTCATGTCTGAATATTTCAACCACATTAGTTAAGGTGCAACAACCTAATTGCTGGGGGGAAAAAACACTTCTCAAAATAACACATTATCAATTGGATAATAACTTGAATCGTTTCTTAAAGTACATCTGAAATTATACTGTCGAATAACTATATCCCAGTTACGCTATTTGGAACAACAATAAATACTTGTAAAACCAACTTCTAGTAGATGGGCTGGGCTGTTTTCTTACCGCCTCTCTGGATAAGGGTGATAAATAACGAATATAAGTGATGGTACGATTTTGCTTGAATCTTGAATACGTTTCATAAACGTGTGCTGCCATCAGTGATTTCTGCCTGAGCACATTGTGACGGGAAACATTCTCAGCCGGGCTTGCTTTGGACCCTCGTTTCCTCTGGTTCTGGTCTTTCTTCCAGAGCGTATCAGGGGCTTCTAAGCAACGCAATATTAGTGAAGCTACTGAGTGAATTTCCAGTTTGATGATATGCATTAAGAGTAACACTACATAAAATTATCAAATTAAATTTTTAAAAATGCCACAATGTCACAATGAGTGTCACAATGATTGTAGTATTTGATTTATTACTACTGAATACCACTGAATATATATGGCAAGGAAGTCAGAGAAATCCTGGTGGAATGTATTATATACTAAATGTTAACATAAATCTGGAAGTGTGAGAACCAGTGTGACTAGTCAGGGTTCACCATTCACCCATTTTTACTGTTAATATTCTAGAAAACATAAGGGTTACATATATTAACCACTTTGAGGGTTATCATATAAAATCTTCCTCTGGCAGGCGATGCGCCGAAAATAATTTTTCTGTAGAGCTTAATTTTTTTCGTTTGCTCGTTGAATAATAAATCCTTTTGATCATAAAATTGCCATTTGGATGTTTTTTGGCAAATCCAGGTTGCCCTCAGAAGATGCTTCCCTGCTGTAACCCGTCCAAGCATGACACATCCATGAAGGCGTCCCTGACTCTTTGTTTCGGAGGTCAACTATTTCCTGGGATTTGCGTTTGTCTCCTGTGCCACTTGTTGCGCAGGTCTTAGTGGCGAGATAAACTTACTTCCTGTTCCTGTCAGATCTCCTGGTACTCCAGAAATCACTTAAACCGTGATGAAGCATGTTGCTAATGAATATATTTTCCGTGTGTTGCTTTTTATAGAACACCAAATTATGAGAAAAAACCGAAGGAAACACCTTTCAGCACAATTAGCGACTACATAAACAGGCTTGGGATCAGTGCCCAAACAAAATAATGAACAACGCAACTTGGAGACCATTGCAGGAAAACACAGACAGTAATTCACACACATTCAAAAAATGTAAATGTTAGTACAACAAAGTGCTACTGCAAGGCAACAAGTTGCACAGAAATGGAAACAGCGGGGTGACAGACATGCATCTAAAACAAAAGGTTTGCTGATGATATGGTGTCTAAGCATCACTTTGTTATTTATTGCTTTGGACTTGTGGTCCAGTTGGTTTATATCCACCCTTGTTTTAAAACAATAAGACGAAATTATGGAAAAATAGTGTTCCCGCTGCAGTGATTGTAGGGCAGCTAAAGCTGAGCAGTTAAAAATTATGTTGGAATTCTCATTTGGTGTCGTATTGACTGATATAAATATATACTACATTTATAAAGCAGAACAATCATATTCAGGTTCTGGAGGGGGTGGAAGTTAGTTTGGCCCTAATATAGAAGCTTGGACCATTTTTTTGGAAATGCCCAGATTATCAGAATTTAATCCTGAATTTTAATTATGCCTGTTTTTCATAACAGAATGTTGGTTTAAACATGATGAGTGAAGCAATATCTGCAATACTACAAATTGTTCTAGATTTCAAAATACAGCAGTACAAAGAAAATAAAAGCATCTTTAAAAAATCTTTTAGCAGTGTCCAGTTTTTGTGAAAATATGTAATCTTGATCGGAATTTCTGGAATTAATCTGCGAAAAAAACATCTGCGCTTTCCATTTTATTAAAAAGTTTGTTTAGCACATGTTGCCATGTTGAGTTTGCCTGCATAGATCAAAAAACAATATGCTGAAACAGCAGAGACGAAATACCCCTCGAACCCACCTGGAACTATACAAATATTTTAGGAGGTGATATTGTTTGATACGATGTCTGGTTTGTTGTTCAGTTCTCGTTTTTTTTGGCTTTCGGTGCTTAACCACCACGGGTTTACACTGTAATCCCTGTCACCAACACAAACTATTCTCACATAAATCCCTCTATTAAAAGAAAAAAAAAATTAATAAACAAAGCAATTGGTTCAGGGTTATTCTCAAAGCAATAATTCGCCAAGAGGTATGCCCAGGAGCTGTTAAATACATTTAACCCCTGAGATTCACAGGTTTCTGGATATTTGTGAAATGCAGCACTCAATCCCCGTCCTCAGCCACAGTGCTAGCCCCCCTCACAAACGTACTGTATAAAATAATGTGAGGGTGCCTTGGTGCAGTCTGGGTGGGTGCAGTGTGAGATATGTGATAAATCAGAGAACAAAGTGAAATCCAAAGCCCCGTCCCCATCTGGAACACTGCGCTGTTCCTTCTATTAGGGGATCGGGACTCTTACGTGACTCGCGATTCCAAAATAGAAAGGACGCGGAACGGAAAAAGTGTGGGCACAGAATTGAGTGCCCCTGAATTGTCCAGTGATCTGTGACTCTTCGACACGATCCTTACCTTGGACAATGCATCGAGGTGAACATCACGGTGTGAAGTTCGGTCCGTCCCCACGCATTGCTGCTTCTCCAGTTTCGGGTACAGCACCATGATATGACTACTGCCCCATTAGTACACCACAACGTGTCCAGCGTTGGTCAGTCTATTACTATATTGGAAGACAATCAGTAACTTAATGTGAGGCACAAACTTAACTAATTGGATTAGATGGTGTCTAATTAAAGGTGTTTGACACAAAAGAGCTTAAAAGCGAGCTGGTCCACAACTTTAAGGGTTCGGCATTTGTCTGCAATGAGGTGAAGGGGATTGGGAGAACTGGTCATAACAAGGCTTCGACAACGCAGAGTTTGATAAAGTCAAAAAACCAACAAGAAATGTACTTTTAGAAATCTGATTGTGAGACGGATTTCTAGATGAATTATTAGGGTTCCGACAACAACAACGCTGCTTCTGGAAACCTTTTGTTTTTGTTAGTGTGCCTTCATCATCTTCTTCTTCTCCACTTCCAAGCTTACAAAAAATGGCAATAGTTTATATTCCCACTGATGAATTTTGCAGGAAATTTGAGGGTCATGTTCCACAGCCTCGCAGAGAATATGGCGTCCATCGGCGTTGTTTGACCAAAAATACTGTGACCTAAAATCACCAAACCAAGTCCCTCTACATACATACAGGCGAGTTAAGGTGCCCTGAGGACCCATTTTTTCTGCCATTATGCATTATTAAAATACCTTTTGAACACCTTCTTCTCATGAACCATAAGTCCTGGTTTACACAAAACGTCTTATATGTACTCTGTATATCAAACCTATGGAAAAGTTCTACATCTGAAGACAGTAGTTTATCAATGCAACATGCTTTTTTTACACATTAATTTAAATTAGAAATATTTTGACCTTCTTGAATGAAACATGAAACTCACAATTACTTTGTACATGCACATCAAACTGAAAATTACATACACAAATCAGATCTTTGACAACCCGTTAATCACATTTAATGAAATTGTGTTTAATAGCTTTTTCTTTTTATGACTAATAGAAATAAGACACAAGATAGACAACTCTATAAATACAATTTTATTAAATGTGATTGATGGGTTATGAAAGTTTTGATTTGGCCCCAGCCATAGCAGAACTTCCAACTTAAAATGGTAAATATGTGTACGTTACGTGCAAATATAGAGTATATGGTCTTTGTTCAAAGAACTTTCTTAATTGAGCAGAAAAAAATAATTATGAATGGCTAGCAAATTGAGCTTTTAAGCATACAAACACAATTCATGCTTTTGTTGGTGTTCAGAGAATAAATCGTGTAAAAATGTGTAAAATATATTTAGATTATTAGTAAAATTTTATATTAAAAGATAACTGATCAAGAGTGAGCACTAAGATTCCGTTTACAAACACTGCCTAAAATCCATCGGTTTGTGCAAAAACAAAGTAGGCAACACACAGACAAAATGTTTGAAATTGATCCTTCGGCGGAATGTAGCCTGAAGACGAAGAAGTAACTGAGTCCGCAATGACGGGAAACTGGAGCGGCCTCAATAACCTGCGAAACGGGATCGTCCTCCTCGTCCACCTTATCGTTAATATAACTGGCAGCATCGCTATTGCCGGTGATGGCGAAATTGGGGAAAGGCTTCGAATTTGCATTTGTTTGAAAAGTGTGCAGTCCAACTGTGTTGATGAATGACATCACAAGTATCGCTTTCAACAGTGCCGATGTTGCTTACTTTTGTATCATCAACATTTTTCTGTGGAGAAAAGATATCAAATCACCTTCCGCACACATGCTTTAAAGGGTGAAAAGGTCAGGTAAGACTGCTGAATAAGTAAATAAGTATATGGAAATAAATAAGTAAATGGACAATATTAATTGCATTTTAAATTGACATTTATTTTGTGTTTAACAGAGATTTCTTCTTATGAGTAGAAGAAATATCATACTCACAGGAAAAAGAAAGCACTGTTAAATACAACTTAATTTAATGTGATTAGCTGGTCTTCAGTTTCAATTTGGTTCTAGACTTAGACAGAGATATAATCTCTGCTAGTATGGATTATATCAGTTAGTTTACCAACAAATATATTTTCTTAATTGAAACTTATTTTGTAATAAAATTATCCCAATTAACATCTGGCGACATCCGATGGATTTCTGTAGACCATCACAAATTCTATCCTTCGATATAAAATATTATCAACAAATTCTAAATAAACAAAAATTTCAATGAATGCTGTCAACTGTCCTTTAACATAAAATCGTCTCTTTTAATCAATATTTAGATTTAGAAAGGTAGTTAATATTGTTCACATTGGGTTTAATATTCTGTCTAGAAAAGGTAATTGACTAATTTGACTGGTTGTGCTGAAATGTAACGTAAGCCTTGCAGTGTCAATAATTTTATGGGATGGGATTGGAAAGGGGGGGGGGGGTGGTTACTGGCTTGTTTCTGCTAATGAGCGCAAAAGGATAAAAAAGAAAGCCTGCTCAGAACAGGGGATTGCCCTCAGGCTAGCTTTGGGATGGTGTGTGTGTGTCGGACAGAGGTGGTGGTGGTGGTGGTGGGGGGGGGGTGTCTGTGAAGGAAGTGAACTCACATTTGAAAGAGACCATCCTTAGGTCACTCCGTCCTTTCTTCCAAAGCGAGGGCACAAAGTCTAAGGCCTGGGATGTGCTCCGGGAGAGCTCCGCTTCCCCAGACAAAAGCCCTGGGCCCGGCACTTCCAACCCCCCTCCTGCCCAGACAATGCGGACAGGAGAAACATCACACATTCACTGCTCCAGCCTTTACCCCGGCCGGGTCGAGGCCCTTTTGCTCATTCAAACCTCTATGGTTAACAGCAATTAACTAATAATAATGAACAGATTTACCAACAAAACCAATTGATTGCAGAGGAAAGGGCCTAACGGGGCATGAGCAACGTGCTTTTTCACCCCAAATGGACAAAGGAGGTTTCCAGCTTTACTTTTCTGCCCCTTTTCCTCTGAAAGACAGAAAATTAAAAACACATCTCTGAGCTTTTACTTTCCTGCCTCGCCAGGACAGAGAAATATAAATAACGTTTTGTTAGGAAAAACAAAGACGTTTTACAGATGTTTTACCCCCTCAGTATTTTTCAATAATAAAAATAATAATATGTTAATGTTCACAAATAGATGCAAAAAAAAAGATACATTGAAAATTATCATCTTAACCTTTTGTGATCTATCATCTTTTTATCTATGTTGAAAGGATTAAATTCCTATTATTTCAAACAGTATAGATGTTTCTATAGATGTTCAACATTTAATCGCTTTTAACTTCCTAGGCCTTTATTTGTGATTGCGGATAATAATTATGTCTCCAGGACTATATGAATGTAATATTTAATAGGCACATTTTATAGATAGTAATAACGTTAGAACAAAACATCTTGGAGACTTCTTAAGGAGTATAAGACAAAGACAGAATTGTTTTTAATAAGCAGACATAGCTATGAAATGTATATTCCTGATTCCTTTTAATTTAATGGTAATTCCCCCTCAAAGAAACTATAATTTGATATCGTATCCAACATAAAATGAACGGTAGATGGAATCTCAGCACGGTGATATGAGCTTAAAAATATATAGCGAAATAAAGACAAGACTGATGTGAGTTCAACCTGATATAAGTTATAGAAAAGGTAACATATTGCGTTGGAATTATTGTGATTATTTAAAGCCACAAAAAAAACAGGAAACAGGTTGTAAGCTTTCTTCTCAGTGACAAACTTTTTCTGGTGAAATTTGATCCTTATTTTGTTTACTGTAAATCAAAAGAAAAAGTACATTTATGTTGGCATTTTCTTTATTATTAGAAATCGTTGTTTCATGATGAACTATGTTGACATTGCCTAATTTGGTACAATCACAAAGGGCATTACTCCATGCGTAACACGTTTCTATTTGACTGTAAACAACTTCAAACTCACTTCCTCATTTGTCATTCACAAAACAAAAAAAAACAACACAATTTACTCCATGTCATCAATGGCCCAGGTTGAGAATAAAAGCTTAGAGGCCCTCCCTCTCCCTGCACACTAATCAAGTGAAAGATATCACACATGGCGGAGGACGTGATTGCAATGGTGTTTGATTGTCCGGGATGCTTATCACTTGGGGTGTAGCGCAGTTGCTCAGACACCACCCTACAGCACGGTGTGCACGTTTCCTTCGCACCCTGCGGCACCCTGGGTCTGTGAGCTACTTCTGTACCACGGGGTCCATGTCAATGGAAAATGGAATTGGTTCGCGAGGGCCTTGGTAACCTCTTTGGTCCAGGCCAGCCCAATGGCGATAAAGGTCAAGGATGCTGCCGTGAAAAGAGGCGACCCCCCAGAGCTTTGCTGTGGCACAGAAACGGCTCTGGTCAGGTATAGCTGGAGGTTATTTGATATATGGTTTCTCGCGTGACACTAAACTACTTTACAATCCTAACACGTGACGCACAAAGGTGAAGGTCCTCACTCTCTTGTATGGCCCGGGCAGACATTATTTTCAGTTATCTGCGGTACCTGTGACCTAGCAGTCAATCAGACTACATAGCTTAAGCTACTTTACTTTAAAAAAATACTTTTCATATTACAAATGGGCCATTCTATATATTTAAAGAAAATAAATACATTTTTAAAAAATAATTTTTTATTGCACATATATATTTATATATATATGCAATATAAAAAACTTTTTTTAAATGTATTTATTTTTCTTTAAATTGGTATATACACAGAGTCAAGAGAAAACTGATGTCCTTGTTTGACAGCAAGATGACCTCATACACAAAATTTAAGGGATACATGCAGGGCAGAGGTCTTGTCTAGACCTGGTGTGCCGGGTGATCGTGACAACGAGAGAGCTGGCACTGAAGTAATGGGCCTCGAACCGGGGGGGGCCTCACCAGTGACCTCCCCGTGTCGGGTCAATAGGAAGTCATGCCTTCACAGCCAAGACAAATGTCCAAGATGAAATGAGTCCACCAAAAAAACACCAGTTCCCCTCTGCCCTGAAAAAAAAAGGTTACGAAGCAAGGTCTGTCTACCATTTATTTTGCCAGATAACCTCAAACATTGTTATATTTTGAAGAACTACAATAATACAAGCCAGACAAATGGTCCTTTAGGGGTCCTTTTCTTTATTTTAAATCCAGGGGGTCTGTTCTCTAACTGATTTTCTCTATCCTCTTGTTTAGTAAAGAAAAACATTCTCCTGCTGCTATATGGGGAGAGAAACCAAAAAAAAACCCAGGAGATTAATTTTCTTACGCAAAAATGAGATACGGAGACAGTGTGACGCAAGCCGGTGTGCTTAACATGTTCACGTCCCTATGGCATGCAGAGTGTGAGGATAGTTGTGCCGTTTTAACAACGTCCTAAATATGTGTTAACACGTCAAAATTGTCTCCTCGTATCGTTTGTTTGACTCAATGTAATTAAACCGCCGCATAGCAAAGATAGGATACTCTTACAGAGTTTTTATCAGAGAGAAAAAATTCCCTCTACAGTCTATGAGTTTATCATTGTTGGTTGCCATAAGACTTCTGCAGGTACCATATCAATGCCTCTCCAGTATTGAGAACGAGCACATGTTGCCATGTCAACCCTATCACAGCCATGACATTACGGCATGCCACTTCTGGTATATTCATAGCAGAAATGCACCTCTCTATTTTCACCAGAGCCAATTGAGTATTACCTTTCTGTTTTCCCGACCCACTGCTAATAAACCTGCTTGCGGCCAGACTTGAAAGTCCACCAGGAGGCTGTGATTATGGTTTCACCCGGCGGCTGCACTCCAGTTGCCGGTCCGCTCCGTAATGGGTGCACACCCTTCTCTCTCCACATCCTGGTCGGCGGTTGGGATTCAGGTGTGGAGGGATTGAGGCAGCCTAAGGGCCACTTCAGTTCACAATGGAGGCATCGTGGAGCCTCGGACACGGACGAGCGCCTTCCCTTTCAATCACGCGCATCATCCCGCCGTCTGATTCCGGGAAGGGAAGATGAAAACCTGTACTATTGGGTGCTGAGGCTGCAGCGATCATCTGGTCTTTCCAACACGACTCATTTAGAAAAGATTTAACAATGACATAAGCAAATATGACCCCAAATATGCAGGGAGTCCATAAATGCCGAGCGTCGTACACCCATGGTAGAGTGTGGTAAACACATGGTAGAGCGTGGTACACACATGGTAAAGCATGGTACACCCATGGTAGAGTGTGGTACAC
>JAOYSI010000013.1:1577195-1590646 GCA_025775065.1 Hiodon alosoides | reverse complement strand
AAGTTGAAAGTGGTCTTCTTCAGTACATCGTTGTGCGTTCAAATTGTTGAAGTTGAAGGGCAAGCCCAGTGCCAACCAACCCTGCACTCCACTGGACAGAACAGAAGTAAAAAGAAGTTTCAAAGAAGTTTCTATGTGGCTCAGGATCAATGAATCAATCAATCAACCAAACATTTTGGTTAACACTTGATCACCACAGAATTTTGAAACAGCAAGCAGTTGTTCTCGATGGTAATAACCCCGTACATTGCCGGTTTGAGAGCGCAGTGTTTGGGCCACAGTGTAGTTGTGGCTGACGCACACACCGTTTGGCTTCTGCCCGGATTCTCTTTGATTCTCGGTATCGCCGCGTTTCACTTACCTGTCGAGAGTTGTGTTTCAAAGAGATAAGGTAGTGTTTTGAGACCACAGAGGTAAATTTGCATGTTTCCAGCATTGCAGCTTTAGAAAGACTGTGAGCCCTAATCATCCTTAAAGAAATGCCTCAATGAAGAGAGCAAACACTGTAAAACCATTGTAAAATGCTATGGTTTTAAAGAAACACACACACACTGATTATTTTTAACCCCCACAGTGGAGTATATTTTTGTTTAACGACTTTTTCAGGTTACTCTTAGTTTTCTTGCACATACTGACGGTTAGAAAAGTTAGAAACCCATGTTTACCCAAACTTCCGCCTATTGAGGCATGCTTCACTGAGCAATCAAACCCCCACCTTGTGTTCGGAGAGACTGCGCATACTTCACCACACCCAGCCGAAAAACAACACACAGCCTAACCAAAAAGCTGCCAGTGCAAGAAACTACACAAGCAGCCTTTATGCACAATGCATCACTAACACGATTGCCCAGTCACCACTGTGACATGTAAATGCTGCCTCTTAACCTATGTAAGAGCTGTCTCTCAGCATGTGGTGCAGTGTCTTGAATGCTAGGACACTGGCTTGACCCCCCCGGTTGATCACCATTGTTGTCCTCCAGAGCAAGGTACTTCACATTGGTCAACCCGCAAACACATCCATATCTTGTCTGCTTAGATGTGTAAGATACGAAATTGTAAACAAAAAAAATGCATAATAATAATACTAATATATATGGTTTGTGTCATGTGATTTGTTTGGGCTTAAGTAACAAAGGCTGGAGGAGAAGAAATAAGATATAAGCAAGAAAACGCTATCAAATACAATCAAATGCGATTAGAAGGTTTTTATTTATTTATTTAGCCCCAGTCACAGCGTGGGGACCTGATGAGCAGAAAGCAAGCATTTTCCATTTTAGATAGTAGTCTCGTATAAAGGCCCGGATAGAATTTGTATTTTTATTAAACTCCATTTAACAGAACATTTAATAGATAATTTCAGATATCTTTGATGGTCACACTGCCAACACTGAGCACACTCCGTGGCTAATTTAGATTTTATTTATGTTCCTTTTCTTTAGCATTCACTTTTCTTTAGTTATTAGTTACTATTATTTGTAACAGCAGCAGTTGTTGTAGTAATAGTAGTAATAGTATCAGCTACTACCAACGGTAGTGGACCTGACCATTTAGATTATCTAATAAACCTCCGTGGCTATGGGAACATAGTGTAAAATGAACTGCATTAAGGAAAATAATAATTACATATGTGAATATATGAGCAAATATTAATAAGATTGGGAAACAGTTTACCCTTTTCTGTTGAATCCTGCAACTCTTTTTTTGTGTGTTCTTGACCTTCGTTTTTCTTCCACAATCCTTCAATATGACAGTACTCCTATGACAAAATAATTCATAACACCAACCTCTAGCCAAACCATGATGAGTCTTATGAGACAAGTTAATTGATATTTTCCTGCTCTAAGCATAAATACAGCAGGTTTTGATGTCCAGACATTGATTACTACCCCCCACCCCCACGTCGCACACCCACCCACACACACACACATAGGGAGAAGCAAAGAATGCAGAAAAAGCACCCATGTTTTGCAAGATCATCCCACTGTTTTAAGAACAGACTTAAACACAGTTCCAAGTGCAATGTCTTTATATTGTTCAATCCACTATACTATCTGCAATAATATGTGAATTAAAAGCAAAATTATTCCTTTGAAATTTGCATTGTTGTTCAAAAATTCTAAGATTAAGTAAATCTATAATTTAGCTTTATAATTCTCTATAAATATTTTATCGTAACACATAGCTAACCTGCCACTTCTTCAGACCTTGAGTGCTTTGCTGTAGTACTGTCAAATTAAATTTACGTTCCTAATTTCCTTCAGTTTATAGCAGCGAAAATAAATATATAGATGAAATATATAGCTATGCAAATTACCGTGTAGGTTCACCTGAATAAGCAAAAAATATAGTAATATTATTAGTTAGAAATTATTTGAGCGAGATTCTACGAGTATTGGCATACTGAACCACATTGAACATACTGTTCAAACGTAGGTCTAGATTTAAGAAAACAAATATTATTATTCGAAATACAATTTCCCATGCGTTTCTCCGTACATTATTATTGATATTATATTGTAATAATGGATTTATTTATATTGCCTTTGTATTAAATCTTGTTTTTTTTCAGGCTTTCTGGCGTTGTGAGCACCTTTTGCTCCCTTATGTTAGCATCTTCGAAAGGAAAAAATTTAATTTAACACCCTTCGTAATCCGCATTTGTGCTTGTAGATTTTAACTCACAGAGACGTCAGCTAGATTCCGAAGTTAATTTAAAATAAAATAAAATTTACTGAAGACCGTTGTTTGCGTGACATTTTGCTTATTGGCAAAGCGAGTTGCTTGTGGGATTTGACGAAATAAGTGCTGGCTATATGAAAATGTGTTTCTATAAAGACTATACATTTAAAGTGGTTTGTATTTCAGCCGCGTTAATGACAAAACGGAATGAATCTGCGCACCACCATTAGTAGTGGATATAAGTCTTACAGGCTCAGGAACTAATCTTGATATGTTTAACAAGTAGCTCAAATAGACGGCTGATAAATAATAAAAGGCCTTTTAGTGGAAACAATTTATGAAACGTTAACTGGGGGACATAATGGAGTAATTAGTTGTATCTCACGTTGGATGTTATTGGACACTGGTCCACTGAATGAAAACTTTTATTCCTAGGCTAATTGTAAAAACAGCGGATAGTAATTTTCTTTCCCGGCCTACGTTTGTAGGGGGAGAGGGTGGTCTAAAACCACCGGAGCTCTACGAAAAACGGAGATGGCCAGGTACAACACGGTGTTTATGTACTCCCCAAAGTGTATCAAAGCTCAGATCCACAGAAATAAAAGAAAAGTCAAACAAAACAAGCATTAGACTGCATAAAATAAAGTATGGACAAGGGAAACAGGTGAGGCTTTGTTTAGGTGGTTGAGGTAGATCAATATCTCGGCTTGCAAGCCCGGAATCTTGCCCGTTTTCCTCCAGCACTCTACAGATCAGCTTACTGCTTGTAGACAGACTGTCGCCTACACTCCACTGACAGACAACCGGCCTCACACACAAACACGCACACGCGCACGCATGCACACACACACACACACACACACACACACACACACACACACACACACACACACACACACACACACAAACGGAGTTTACAAAAGTCATTATTTTAAGTCAGATAAAGAGTGGAAAAAAGACTTGAACATTGTTAAAAGCATTTAGTTTTTCCAAGTTTAAAGTTAAGATTAAGTACTGTTTATTTTTTTTCATTTGAGAATAATCCATTACACTTTCCACAAGATGGGGGAAGGAGAGGCGGCCGAGAACGGGGAGAAAAGGTGTACAAGAATAATTGCATGCATTCTAATTAGCCCAAGATGTTTAAAAATGTGTGAGCGCTCTATTTGAAATCCTGCAGATTCATGTGACACATTGTTAAAATGTCCAACAAATCACGCAGGTGTTTAACAAATTACATCGAGTCTGTGAACATGTGACATAGGTAATTCAATCGGACGTATCGGTTTGGCGTTTATTTAAATCAACAATGTATAACAATTATTTGGATTAACTATTAGATTCATGCATATATTTCTTCTGTTAGTCGTGGCTCAGGATTTCGTTGTTTGAATCGTGTTGTTTTTTTTTGTTTTTTTTTTAAACCAGACTAATCACTACTGCGAATATTTCGGCCGTTAAGTCGTACACGCCCTTTGATGGAATAGAATATCTTTTGTACTTTTTAGGGTGAAAAGTGCAAAGAGACTGGATGTATGGGGCGTTTCTAGCAAAATGGAATTATCCAAACAAACATTTCTCAACACCAGGGTTTATCCTATAAGGAACATATTATTGTTAATAGTAAGCTATTATTACTAGTAGTGGTGAAATTAAGAGACAACGTTCAGAAAAGATAGGTCTCATCCTATGTATTTTTATACAAATAATTTTTCAATAAATCTCAATTGTAAACTCAAAACGCCTAATGCTAAAGTCAGGGAATGTATAATAAAATTAGATTATATGTTCGTTTTTTGCTGTTTGCCTTCAGAGAGGGTGTCTCTTTCGTTGATAGAAAGGATGTCTTAGACTTTAACCCCACCCCTAACAGCCCCCAACCAACCAACCCACCAAACCCAACCCAACCCAACCAAATCCATACATCCGCTATTTTAAGACCTTTATAGATGTGGATGTGTCCTTTTACTGACTATTCAAATCATCCAGCGGCGTCAATGTGAAAGCTGCAAATCTAAGTTAATTATGCAAAGACAACCTAATTCTACATTGGAACTGATTTTGTCCTGTAGGCGGCATCATAATGTAGATTATAAACCATAGAGACCGATTATACATTTAAATGTCATTTAACATCTGATTAGTCGTAGTTAATAATCCGCGATAAAGGAGAAACAACCACAACACAAATAACAATAATAATTCATTCATTCATTGTAATACACATAATAAAATAGAAAGGAGGCGGCACTTACAGGTGACAAAGGACAACAGAACATTCCAAAAAAAAAAATGCATGGCTATTATGTCACTAGTGTGAGTTGAAAGGATTTGTTAAATGTATTGTATTCCCTTGAGCGTCTTTGTGTTTACAGTACAAAAAGGAGTCGTGAAAACATAGGAAAACACAGCAGTAGATAAGGCTAAAACCCCCAGCGGTCTAAAATAAATGTTTAAATATAGCAGAAAAATAACCTCTCTTCTTTCTGTACATGAAATGTTATTATTTGAAACAATGATTTTTAACTTGAAGCGTTTTCAGATAGTAAACCGTGTGAACTCCATAATTGCTTTGTTTATGAATATATTCTTCTAAATACGAGGTTACCATAACGGTATTATCTCTACCCTGTTCCTACTTTTACTAGTACCACTACCCAAATCTACCTTTTTTTATTAACAATATTAACATTTTTATTTGGTTTATTAAGAAAACCCCATAGGCCTAGTAGTATTTTTAATGTTGGCTGGCACACCTCTAGGAGTCGCGATGGTAACCCCTTTTATCGGAGGTAGAACCAGAAGAAACCAGAGATAAAGGTTTTTTACTTTTCTGCCTGTTCTTATAATCTGCCAAAAGTCTGTAAAACTTTTATATTTTACAGACTATACAAATTTCGTGTAAATATGTTTGTCAGGGAACAGTCTTTTTTTCAAATAACATATAGTTTTCACGTTGACAATGAATTGTCACTTCGGTTATCAAATCAAAACGACTGTTGGTATGGTCTGAGAAAAACGGGTATGCTACTTAACCAAACAACTAATTAACCAACAATTAAATAGAAATTATAATACTACTAATACTAGAAAAAATACCATAAAGTAATTTCAGTAAATAGGCAGGGAGTTTTTTTTTTTGTTAATTTTTTTTTTATCTATCTACATAGCCATATCAATAAAAGTGAATTATGAGAGTTGTTTCACTAGAGAACAGTTATCCTTTATTTCCCATATTGGGAATACCACGTCCCTTGTGGCATCCCCTTCTGGTGACTATTAACACTAGACAAGCATATTGGTAAACCACATGTCGTCTACGTGGACACGACGCAAATCCACCCAAATTTGTCTCTCGGAAAAAAATCTTGAAAGGGCGCGTGCGTGAATTACTGGGCAACCTGCATCAAGCACCGCGTAAATCAATAAAACGAAATATAACGTAAGGGTGGAAAGTATATTAGTTTAGTGGTGCACTTGTAATATTACCGCACAGTTGTTCAATGGGGCCTTATATTTCGCCCGTTTGTAAACTAGAGTAGCATTTTAGACTGGATTTATATGTTTTCTCTTAATTTAAGGGCAAGTCTATAAAATGGTATAGACTTACAGTTTTGCTAAACTAAATAAATTAACAGCAATACATATCTCGGAATTTCGTAGGCCCTGATCCAATCCACCTACCGGGTCGTTGACATGAACAGGTGTCAGCCTTTTCGTTTTTTAACAAGACTTTACATGAATTTCACATTCGTTAAATTAAACGAAAATTTTGTTAATAAGTTTCAAAGTGAAGGAAAGATGCCATGGTGTTTGTTTCAGGAAATTATGTTTACTTATCTTAGCATTATTAGCATAAAGAAAGTACTGTACATATATTAACTTGACTCCTTCAGCTCAGTCCAATTCTTAAGACATTAGTTAAATGTGAAGCACTTATTTAAAAAATTAAAAGCAACCGATTTCTTCTTAAAAATTTAAAGCAGCCGTCTAACAAGATTAACTGAAAGAAAGGCATTAGCTAACAACCAATTATAATAAGGCAAATTGTTCTTTAATTTCAATTAAGTAAGGAAAAAAACAGATAGTTTCGCATAATATATGTAGGCTTACTGTCCTACTACTGTCAGTAATAAACCAAAAATTAGCATTATTTCTTAAATTGCACAGTACAGTTACACTGTAAAAAAAGTATTTTATATATATATATATATATATATATATATATTTGTGTTTTTTTTAACTATTTAATCTTGCTTTTAACCGAAGAATTGTCACATTGTACGGAGAACGGTTCCCTGTATTCTCCCTGTTCTAAATCAATAGCTAACTTGTGAAAATTAACTCCTCCCTTCACCCCTTCGCTCTCCTCAACAAACGGTCTTTAGTAGAGATGACATTCCCTCTTAGCCACACCACACAATCCTTATATACACAGTTACAGCGATATACTGTTTCCGATCACGCTCGTCAAGGCCGCCTACGAGTGTCTAAGAAGTTTATGGGTATAAGGAATTTGATTACTTTACTTGCATTTGAGTGGCACTGGTTCATATCATTCATTATCCTAATACATTCCTCACTATCTCGTCCATTTGACAAATAGGAAATACCCACAACTTTAAAATAAATAAACGAATACACCTGTGTGTGTTTTTCACATGCTTTTTTTAAATGTAAAGATTGTGCACCTCGAGGTAAAACCTCTAATATCCCACTTCACGTCCACAAATCAGTGCATTCATAAATACGCCTGGTCAACAACACGTGCAGACACGCAAACATTATCATGGCGCCTGGAAAGATATCATACCCAAATCATAGTTGCATAATAATAATAATAATAATACATTATATTGCTGTGTATTACTTCTCACCAAAACTTTCATTGTAATTAAAACAAAACATACTGGAGCTTTAGTTAGGCTCAACGTGTAGGCTACTGTTTACATTATCATTCCATCCGTTCATACCAATGTGTCTACTGATCCCCTGTTACTATAAGCCATTTCCTTAATTGCAGGGTCGGTGCTAGCTAAACCGTCGAGATGGTCATTTTAACCAAATTCATATCCATTAAAAAAATGTGGAATTTTAAAAAAGTTTGATCGTTATACGGTACTGTACATTTTTTCATATACATATAATATTTTAAGTGAGGGGTTGTGCATTTCTGTTCCACTGTAAAATACACATTTGTACCTATTTTGTGAAAATAAAAAGAAAATTTACAAAGAAATGCTACTACTATAATTAGGGAGTCCGTAAACAAAGTTACTTACGTGTTACTTACTCAAACACGCTTTTTGGAATGTCGATAACCGACAATAATACCCGAGAGGTATACAGAGGGTTAAAGGGTTAAGTTACATTACATGCAAAGCAAATGCTGCGTGCCGTACGTGGCAAAATAATAAAATGTGATGCCGATTGTCGTCACCTGCAGTAGCAAAGTTAAGAGGAAGGACTAACGGTTGAGAAACCACAGACTACGGTAAAATACTTAGCAGCCTACTTAGGCCGGGACCAAGTCGAAAATTTGGCAGCCCTAATGGCAATTTACGTGACTGTATTGAATATAGTTTTCCAAATATATATAACATATTAGATGGAATAAGGAACGTCCCAAAAATGAAAACACATACATACAATTCTGCAAAGCGCGATTAGCATGTTGCCAAACTTTAGATTTGGTCCCAGCATAAATGTTGACTGAAAAACTTTGTTCGCTTTTTACAATCAATTTCAGGTAAACCTCGTTGCCCGCCATACTTCCTGCATAAACCACATCAGAACTTAATTTAATAGTAACAGTTCACACTGCATAAATAGATCTAAATATTTCATTATTTACAAAGAAGTATTTTAAGGCCGTGTGAGCTATAATAAAAAATATATTCATTACGTTATTAATCACAAGGTGTTATCGTAAATTATAGAGTGCAACCGATGATTGGGTAAACTACAAAATATGACTAAAATATTATATTTGCTTTTTATTGTTTCATTTAAAGTATTATACATGTTGTTGAGAATAACAAGTATCAAGAGAAAAATCTATTTTTAAAAGTTCTGTTTGTATAGTAAAACAGTAAATAAAGAAACGGTTGATGACCCCAGAATATATGTGTCTACTTATCGGTTGATCGTGAAAAATAACGTGTTAACTTTCGTTACTATTGAGGCAACGAAGCTCACCTCTGAGTCAGTGTGGCGCATGCTCAAGGTCTAAAAATAAAGATCAGACTCACTTTAAGAAAATATTGTTATTTTTGTATAATTGGGACAATTGGACTCCCGCCTGTAAGATCTGTGGTTTTACGGAAAGGCAAGGTAAATTGGAATGACACCACTTTGCACTTTAACAATCCGATTTCGTCAGGGTACAAGTTGTTTGTTTAACCCGACAGCTCGGTGCACCCAGTCGCACGCTTTGCACACTCATTAAAACGATTATTCACGATCTGTCGAGTGTCTTCTAGTTCATTCACACGAAACCTTTTGCTCCAGTCAAGTCCGGGACACGAATCTGGAAAAGGGGATAGTTCTACGGACGCATCACGGCAGCCTGTTGCTTCAAGCAAACTTGAAAGTTAACTTTTCAGAATCTATCAGGTTGTCTAGTTTCGTATTTCACCAGCACTCCAGCGCACGAAAACAATGAGAACGTGTAAGACACTTCGGGTGCCTGTAGGCCTATTTCAATGACTTGCGACAAACATCTTTCTAAAATGCACGCCATGAGATTTGATGGCCGGTTTTCACACACAGCTGAAACATGCTTAAAATAGCTTTTGAGCTTCTTGAAAGAAATATTTTTTAATGTATACGGTTGTTGGGTATTTATATTAAATTTAACAACTATTAAATACGACAACTGGCTTACAAAATGAAAGCCCATTATGTAGAAGTGACTCCCTACCTGAATAAATGAAGTTAAGCATATAACGAGACATGTAAATATATAATGTCATCTATTGTAAAGCTTGTTGTCTTTTCACCTGCGGTAAGTATCAGGTAAAGGGCGCTTCGACAAAATCAAAAATACATTTTTCTTCGTTATTTCTTTATTTAATGTAGACAGGGTTTATTGCATAATTTGACAAACGCATATAGGCGCATGAGTAGATAATGCACAAACGCACAAGCATTTTCTATTTAAAATCTTACGAGCGCGGGATTATGTTATTATTATTATTATTATTTTAATATTATTTAAATAATAAACCTTGAAATATGATTAGTTAGGGCAAAATGTTAGTACTAAATGTTTCACAACAGGAACTTTCAAAATAAATAAATATTTTATTAGTTGATTATAACCGTTTTGGCCTAGTTCACGTAAAACAGCCCTCCTTGTATAATATAGTTTAACCACTGTAAAATAACGAGGATTTACAAAATGTACATTCAGAATACGGACTGGGTAAAATTAATACGGTTTTTACCTCACGAGATTTGGGCTGAGACCGAATCCAAACGTTGACAATCCGCTAATCGGATTTAATGAATAATTTATTCTTTTTTGTAAGTATATCATTTTTTCTACTCATAAAAATATAAAGCTATTTAAAAAAAATGTTTTTTAAACCGTTTAAAAAGTGTGATTAGCAGGCTGACAAACCTTTGATTTTAATTACCAGCCTAGGTTCCAACTTAATGAACTTGATCGAAATATATTTACATTTCATAATGTAATGTTCCTGAATCACTCTTTTACCCCCAAATTAATTCCGTTTTATTATGCAATATTATTATAATATTTCACTGAATATGTTGGCATTGATAATAATACTAATAATTACAGGCACTATCATAAGTCTATTTTCTATTATTATCATTGCTGCTGTTGTTTTGGTGTTATATTTTGTTGTTGCTACTAATACTACTACGACTACTACAACTACTAAAACTAGTACTACTACTACTACTAATAATAATAATAATAATAATAATAATAATAATAATAATAATAGAAATAATAATAATAATGATGATGATGATGATAGTAACAATATAACCAAAAAATAATTTCAGGTGATGCCCAACAAAATATCATGGCAAAAAGGGACTTCATTCATTTATACTACGGGATTCGAGCGCCCTCAATCTGTGAGTCTCGGATTACATCGAACCAGAAAGCGGAAAGACTTCCTTTCTAGTTTTAATCATAAGCTTTTTTGTCAGTAAATGTATAATTCGTTGCAGACAGTATTTGGTAATTCTCATCATTATCATGCGCGTGTTATTACACTGTATATCAATCGACTCTGATATAGAATATTTAGCACTAAAACCATGGCACTAAAGTTCGGAATTTTATTTTATTTATTTATTTATGTTGGTACACGCACACCTTTAATTGTTTAAATCTTAATTAAATTTCTACCGCTAAAACCCAAGGTCTGGGCAGTGATATTCAAACTGCGGGGTGGATAGGACGCAATGTGCGAGGCTTTGCTTATAAACTAAAATATTAGTTACACGACAACATTGTTTGTTTGAAATATTACGCACTAAAGTTGAGCTCTCAAATTGAACCTAGCCCCTTCAAGGTTGCTGGTGCAGTCAAATTAGTGTATACAATGTTTAAACTATAAGGCATTTCCATGACAACGACACTCCCCGCCATTCAGTTTAGTTCCTGATTCCCAGTAGTAAAAAGAAAAATGCTATTAGGCGGGCGAGTTTTATTATTTTTATTTCGTGACTATGGATCGGTACCTATATGTTCACAAACGAAAATCAATCATAAGCTTATTCATAAAAAAGATTTAAAAAATAATAAAAATACGATGAGGCATTTCTGGATTTTGGTTTTGCTTTGATTGCAGTCAACGATCCTCTGTTATTCAGCCTCAACGTGTATTATATTTAACTATAAGTAACTACAAAATGATCGTCCTGTTTGACATTACGGTCTACCGTCAAAACTCAAACACGATTTCTAGTTTTTAATCACTCCAGCTTGAGGCAACGGACATTTCAAAAGCAGCTCGTTCAATTGATTGTCTTTTTATTGTTTTTACAATAGGTTGTAAAGGTGATGTCATTTTTTTTTTAAGTTGAGGGGGCGACCAAAAAATATTTGGGGGCGCGACCAAAAATTGTATTTTGACGGGGGGAGGCTCAGCTCAAAAAGTTTAAAGACCGCTGGTCTAGGGCCTACTATCTTAATTTTGGTTAAAATTTCTTTAAATTTAACATTACCACACAGGCTGAAAACCCACCCTTTAAAGCTTGAGCTACACAACTGATACATGGCAAACGGATGTAAATGTAGCGACTAGTCATTGCAATTTATACTTAAATGGTATAAACACACCATGAAACGTTGCCATATAACAACCCAGAATTGAAATTAACTCAAAGGGATACGTGAGCTGCACTGCTTGTGCTCCCATTCGATTCTTGCTTTGAAGGACTGGCACGCAAAGTCTACATTGTAAAACTGCAATTACACAGCGCATTAACCTCATTCCGCGTTAAACGGCATATTTAATCCAAATCTCGAGTTCATCCGCGAAATACAAAGCGTAAAGAATATGCACACTGGCTTATTTAAAAATGCAGTTTTTTTTAACAGGTTCAGAAATCTTTGTCCGCTATGTTTATAATATATATAGTATAGATCCCACTAAGTGCTATATGCATCCACGGTTCTCAAATAAATAAATAAATAACGATAACGGTATAAAACACGGCGATACGTGTGATCAGACAATAATATGTATTTATATTTGGAGAGGACGTTTATTAAAAATTCCCTTTGAAATTCTTTATTACGTTCGAAATTGTTAAGATTAAGGCAATAAATAAATCAAAAGCGTGTGTCCAAGATCTACGTACGGGTCAGTGTATTTTGTCTGCTAAATATCGCACATTTTTCGATTACGGAACCTGGCTAACCGAAAAGTACAGTTTTCAAAACAACGAACGTATAGCATAGCACGCATACGGTTTATGTGTTGCTCAAAAGAAGTATTCGAGTAATCTATTACATCTTTATTATAACTGTAGTTTTTACAAAAATAACACATAGATAAACAGTTGCAACAATGTCATTCGGAATCGTTATTCGTGTAATTTACAGTTTTAGTTTTTTTCACTGTGGGAGGAAATGCAATAATTCGTGATTGGTATTGCAAAAAAAAACCTCTTTCCAAAGGAAGATACACGGTAAGCAGCAAAAAACATAATTTGGAAGCCGCTTTAGGGTGAACCGGCAGCATTCTGCATAGCCCTAAGAGTCTGAACCACGCCCAGTCTCTTTGCCCAGGTCTCGGAACTTGAGACATCTACTCCAAAATCCTAGAAATCATCCTCACCTCGACCTCATAAATTCACTGAGACACATCTGACACCTTCCGAGCTTCCCGGTTTCGACCCTAAATCATTATTACTCTCCTCCCTGGCATATTACGTTGAAACGTATTGCTTTCATGCAATTTACAAACGATTGTCCTGATAACGATCACAGGCTTTTAGTGGTTTAGGTACAGAGGCTGGATAACGGCTACAGGTGGGGAAAACCCGGAGGCAAGGTTTTTTGTTTTTTTTCTTACATTAGAATAATAGTTAAATACGGAACGCTGCACACCTAGAATAACTGAACAATTACCGTCAAAGAGTATCAATTATTTTCCATTAAAAGAAAAATCTGCTGAAATTACAGGCGGCAAATGGCATCAAAAAAGCTCAGCCAAAATAGGTAAACAGAAAATAACTCAAACAAATAACAAACACACCGCCATTTTTGTTCAGTTACTGAA
>JAOYSI010000013.1:1564657-1577095 GCA_025775065.1 Hiodon alosoides | reverse complement strand
ATATATATGCATATAGTTATACTTTGTATGCACAAAATACAATTTTTAAGTCTCCTTCGTTGCTAAAGTAGTTCTATATAGTCCACAAACTACCCAGGGAGACTTGTTTTGACAAAAAACAAATAAGAGCGGTATAAATTTACAATTTAACCACAATTCGATTAAAGTGTGGTTCATGCTGTTAATCGGCCTCTCTGTTTATATCAACAAATTCGCTTCACAGACCATAATAAACAAATTTTAGACGGTTAAAATAGGCCTATATTTGCTTTAATGATTTAACCCAACTCCTTTGCGCCTTTGTCTTTACAGTGATCACCCCATTTAACATTTGAACGATAGGATCTTGAGAGGGGAGATTGATTTCCACCAGTCTATTGTGAAAAGCAGTAAGGTTATTGCATTACAGCTGGACACATATATCACAATGCCTCTTTAAGAAATCAACAAATTACTTGTCGTATCGATCAGTAAAAACGACGTTCTTGTTTATATTAGTATGTTTCTTGTTGTTGCTCATTTGTATTCGGGAACATATAAAAAAACACGTTTTAAATTACTGACGGCTACTGGTAAGCAAATTTTAGAAAAGGCATTTCCCCAAAACGTCGAATAAATCTCGGAGTCATACGTAACATTACATGAATTACATTTGCAAAAGATATTTGCATAAGCTACTTGCGTTTTTAAGCGAAATACTACCACGATGCCCGAAGACTAGAAGCCAACACAAACCACTGTATTGCACAGGCTGCAACTGTTTCTACTACTGCTGCGGCTGCTGCTGCTGCTACTAATAATAATAATAACAACAAATCATCATAGCCATAGTCGCACATTTTATGTTATAACTTACTAAACACGTTATGTATCCATTCCAGACCACGGAAAGTTAAAAAAAATACTACATACCCTATACATCTCACAGATACAGTCGCAATAAGAACACACATATACAGTTCTCAGCGCCACGGCCTTGTCCTGTTAATTGATCTTAAAACTACATCATAGGCATGCAACATTGCGATAAAAGCCCCGGTTTCCTATTTGAGCTGCAAAAAAGACAAGGCGTTCATGGTAAATGGACGTAACCTATTGTTTTATTTTTGTTCGGTAAACAGTTTAAGCGACAAACACGGGCATAAGACCACAATATCACAATCATGAAATTTAAAGACGACATTAACAATCACTCAATATCTTATGAGGCATTTACTCAACACGGGTTACACGTTCGCAAAGTGAACCTATAAGTACAATAGGTTTTTAACATTTCACTAATTACAAAAAGAAATATGACCTGGTGGAGACCACATACATTAAAATATGCACAACACAAACTAAAGGCATTCATTGATTTTGTCCCCTTCAGAAACGGTCCTGCTAGATGGTGCTGAATACTGAAAATTCTCGAGCAAATCTAAACCCAGTCTTTGGTCTATAAAGTAACAATAATGAGAAAAAAAATATATAAATGAATGATTCGTTCATGTATTTATTTATTTATAAGAAAAGGACAAAATAACAAAGAGCCATGGGTTGGTAAGGGCGTTCTTACTGTACTTTTAAAAACACATTTATTTGAAAAATAACAATAAAAATTAGTGTTTAATTTCGAAAATTATAATCCACCAGCGCACTCATGATACGTGATAATACTGCAAACATGGAGATCTGGTGGCTGAAGTGATGGTAGTAGATATTTTTATATTAAAATTAGGTAAATCTGCAGTCACTATTTAAATACACATTCTACGGTAATTATACTGCCTGCCAAAAAACCTACGTTTTATCTTCGTTTTTTTTTTTCTTCTTCTTACATTGCACGTTGCTGACAGTGGAATAATAAACAACCCCCGACACTTGACGTATGTTTACAGAAAAGAAATTGGGAATTTTAATAAAAAATACCTGGACTTCGCTGCTTTCATTTTTTTTCCTTTGTTTACTATCTCCTTTATATATTTTACAATGTAAATGTGTGTAAAATGTTCACTTACAGTCTGATCCTGTGGATGTTTGTTAGTGTATAAGTGGGTTTGAAGTAGACCCTTGATTTTGATGTGTGAAGTAATCAGAGAGTCCTCCGGAAAGTCCTGAGGAGAAACTTGGCAGAGAAGGTCTTAAAGATTCGCAGGGGAGCGACGACGGCGCCTGCGGAGAGGAGGATGAGGCAGCCCGGGCCGTCATTGCTGTGCTGCTCTGCGAGGTCATTGATGGATGGGGGACGTGAGGAAAAAAGTAACTTGTCTGCCCAGCAAGGAGGTTAACCGAACAAGGGTTTAAAGAGTACGTGCCAGAGCAGGGCACGGACAGACCGCACGGCACGGAGGCGGCCAAGGCTGCAGCCGTGAGGTGGTGAGTGGCGTAAGGAATTTCTCCATTCACAAGTCTGTCGACACTTAAACCATTGGAGGCAGGAAAAGAGTGGTTGTTCCCCAAACTGTTTTGAGTCAACATTGTACTATAGGACATTGGATGACTGGGGTAAGCCGAAGATGTGCCATTGTAGCTTAACGCGCTGCTCGCCCTCGGATGGTGAAGGGAAAGAAATGGTGACATCGGCCAATATAACGAGCCAGCCCTATCCATAAATGTCAGTCCCGTGGAAGTAAGGCGAGCGCCCCTTTTAAAAGCTAGCTTGGCCCTAGAAGTAGTCGATCTCCTGCGAAGTTTGCCTGTTGTCCCGCCGATAAAAACATCGTCGCTTGAAGGGTCAAGCATCCAGTAGTTCCCCTTACCAGGGTCATCGTAATGCCGCGGGACTTTAACAAAACATTTGTTTAGACTGAGGTTATGCCTGATGGAATTCTGCCAACCCTGCTTGTTCTCTCGATAATAGGGAAAATTTTTCATGATGAACTCATAAATACCATTCAGGGTCAGCCGCTTCTCCGGACTCTGTCGGATGGCCATCATTATTAAGGCATTGTAACTAAAAGGTGGTTTTTCATACTTGCCATTTTTCTTTTCACCGTCCTTCCCACCGTCCCCTTCTTTGCAATCCTTTTTCTCTTCCTGCTTTTCTTTCTCGTCCGTGCACGTCGATTCAGGGGAAGAATTGTCACTTTTGCAGCAAACGCTCTCCGACTTTGCGTCTTGCACCGGGTTGGGTAGAGAAATCTTTTCCTCTTTCTCGAGCGCTGATCTGTGGTGGTTATCACTCTGAGCTGCCTCTGGCACAAGGCTGTTTATACTGAACGATGATTTAGGAATCATTTTCACTTCTTTCCGTTCTCCCATATCCAACATCACACGTAAGGTAAAATGGCAACGACAGCAGCACAGTTGGATCTCAATCTCTTACGCTGGCAACTCCTCTAATAAAAAACAACAACTACTTCATGTTCTTTAAAAACACGTCGATAAGAGACAGCTAGCTACAATTAATTACTGAGCCACAGACAGTAAGCTGTAAAAAAATTGGTTGAACCTTTTTAGACTACAGCCAACCACAGCACCGTAAGTATTAACGCGTCTGTCCCTCTTCTAGCCAATCATTGAACAGATATTAGCAGCTGTTCAAGCGCGTAAGGATACACAAGGTTCACCAATGCAATGCAAAATATGCCCGTCCCATCAACAAAGGTTTTCATTCTCGACTCCAAATCCTACCAAGAAAATAGTTTACATCACCTCCATCCATTTCAGTGTTTTGGATAATTTCAGTCTGCTGATTCAATATTTCTCTCATTTTTTAAGTTTGTTTACATATCCCCGGAAAAACACAAGAGGGCTACAGAAAGGTGATGGAAGAGTAGAGGTACTACTTTACGTCTCCAGTGCACATATTTTAAAATGGAGATTTTTAAATATTATAAAATACGCAAACGTAATTGGAGAGGAATGTGAATGTTTTTTTTCTATTCTTGATTTGAGTTATTGCTTGAAAATCTTATAATAAAAAATAACATAGCGTGAAACAGCGCTGCGCGTGTTTATGCAACAATTGTTTCGATGAACACATTGAAGTGTGTGCATTTAGCATTTATTTTTATTTGATCGTCTTTACCAAGTTTTACGAAGACCGTACGAATGGCCATCCACGATTTGTTGTATTCAACTCTGTCTATGTTAACAGTGTACGGAGGAAATCTGCGCGCGTTTAGGTTACCAAATGACAAGCGTAAAAATGCTTCGCCTAGCGCATTGATTTGTTTAGTACTGTCTGACCAGATCATATTAATTGCAATGAACTGGCTTAGCTTAAATGTAATGATTTAAAAAAACATGCATCTAATTCGAATATGATTATATACAGGTTTAGTAACAAACAAATAAATATACGGAATACATTTTATTGTAGGTATTATGTGAAAGTACACCCGATCTTTTGTCATAAAGCACCGGCAAATAACAAATCGAGTATAAGCACTTAATTTATTCCTCAACCTTTATATTTAATTGACTTATTGGTATTATTGTTGCAATATGAGTAATAATATTATCAGTTGTATTCTTATGGTCATATAGGATTTTAGTTAAAAATCCTACACGCGGTCTAGCGTTAAATTGTTCGGTGTAACTGGATTTACGGTTATAGCTATACGATAATTTCTTATTATGAACTTTATACTACACGGTATGTACCTGGATAGGGGTGAAGGAAGATTCAGAGATTTATAAACCAAAAATGAACTTAACGGAAACTGCGGAATTTGGGGAAACGCTGGTTTATTTATTTAGATTCCAGTCAACGACGTATATTACGTACCTCAAATACAGTTTAAAAGCAACGCATACATTAATGTGTGTGTGTGTGTGTATATCTATCTATCTATCTATATGTGTGTGTGTGTGTGTGTGCGCGCGCGCGCGCGCACACATACACACACACATAATGTGTGTTACATACATATGTGTGAGTGTTAGTATGTTTATCATTCCTTACAGTCCAGTCTTCGAATAAAAGGCACCTTTTTACAACCGTTTACCTAAACCACGCTCATTTTCTTATATCATTTTAATTCACAATTGTTGAAGCAGGTTGACTTCCTTAAAATACATATTCTGTTCTGACTGTTTTTTAAATGTAATTCACTGTTAACCGAACGCCCTTTCATGTGTCTACTCCTAAAATCAAACATCGTACATTGAAAACGAGGAACGTCACCATGTCACGGTTTAATTGTCTGCGTTTAGTGAAGTGAAGCAAGGCTGGCCATGTTTTTTGAGCAGGTTCTTTAAAATTCCTCTTACACTGATTTGATTTGCATTTTGTAATCGCTAACATTCATGTCCTTTTTTTAAAAAAGAAATTCCACATACGTCCCGTAGTTTGCAATAATGCAAATATTTACCGACAGCGGACGCCTATTATGAGTATACCTCGAGCGATTGAAAAAATAAAAAACGTATCACTGAGATCCCACCGGCGAGTCTTAAGTGACTTCTTGATAACTTTCGACGACAGGGTCCATTTATGACGAGTCAAGTCGATTTGTTATACGCAGAAAAGATAAATATTGACTACCTCCCACCACCCCCAAATTGACAAACAGACAAATAACAAACAAACACAAACACATATACATACACAAAACAACGGCGGACCATCCACTGGCTCCAGACGCTGCCAAGGAACACTAACTCAAGGTTCTCTGGTTTTTGTTTCTCATTCTGCTGTCAACCCAATTAGTTGTTGGTTCTTTAGATTATAATTTTATGGGAATAATTTAATGTACCTTAATGTATTTCTTGCCGTCTGCATTGACTTCTCAACGAGATATATATATATATATATTTTTTTTTTTTTTTCGATTCATAATATTATTGTGGTCGAAATGGTTTTTGAAAGTTTGACCCGGTTCAATTAAAGCGCCACTGATTTTATATTGATTTGGTCAGTTGCCATTCTGTATCAATGTTCTTGCCATGTTGGGAACACGGCATGAATACGTCATCCAAATGAATACATATTTAATATGAACAAGTCACTTTTTTAAAATTGTTTCTGAACCTAATGAATAAGAATAAAATGGTTGATGTCCCGCTAATAATAAGTAAAAAGTGAACGTCAGTTGAACAATTAACTGAAAAACAAACTGCCGGTTAACAGAATTGGAGACTCGTCATTTTTATCAGTAGCCTACGTAAGAGATGGTACATAACATGCAAGGTTCTATTAGTCATCAGCATGATATGATTTGAGCACATTTAATAACAGATAAAAATGTCTTAAATATTATGACCATCTTGGTAGGCCTACTTAACGTATTTTATGGTGTCATTTTCGGTGAGGGAATCGAAATCCGAAAAAAACAATGGTGGTGCAGGCTATTATTACTCACTAAATGTAAACGCCGGTGCTATATTCCTTGATTAAATTACGGCAGGATTGTCATTATTAATTAATAAAGTGGAGGGCGGTGCTATTGTGAAGATCTAAATATTACGAACTTTATAGCATTAGAAGCGTAAAAAATAAGTATTTTCCTCGTAACACAAACTTGAATTGAATCTATGAACATACATCAATATTGTGGTGATATTGTCGTTTTGATCCTGAAAATGTTACATATTAAATCTCATTTTTTAAAATAATATTACTAAATATAGGTGGCTATCAGAGATAACTGACCTTTAAAGGTTATATAAAACAGGGACGACGGTTACTGTACTTAGCAAATTGTATTTTGTGTAGGTTTTGGTTGTGGTTGCAGATTGCATGATTAGGTTTGCGAGAACAGTAGTGAACTAAACTTCCCAGCGCGCGGTCTTTTCACGAGGAATGTGTTACTTTTAAGCAGCAGCCTCGTCGCGTCACTCATTAAGAGCCCGCGGGTTGTCAGCGCTTTCTTAGCACTAAGGAACCCAGCATAAAAAATAAATTAGGATCCCAATGCCTAAAATGAACGTCTACCGGGCTTGTCACTTCAGCATCTCTCCATCATAACATTATGGCACAGCAGACTCCTTGAAAAGAAGCCTTGCAGGGGGAAAAACACGGCTAACCCTGAGCCGCCGTCCCCATGTTCGCCGTTTTCTCCCCGCGTAGGTCAATTGAACTTACTGGAGCTATCTCCCAATTAAACGAATAAACACTGCAGTTAACCACAAAAAGGTGAGTGTTCGCTGCGTTCCATTTCCTGCAGAGCTACAGATAGTGAAAGAAAGAGAGAGAGGGCGTGTGTATGTATCTGTGCGTGACTTTGGGTGCACACAGAAGCTCATTCGCACTCTGATTTCGTTTGGATGGAAACAATGTAATTTTAAACCTTAAATTACACTACAGAAACTACTGTGCATTGTGTCAATACTGTGGTAAAATGCTGCATAAACACAGACACGCACACATGCATTGTGGCTGTATCTGTGTATTTTTACATGCAAAAGTTGAAATCAGCATTGATTGAGTCGAGCTTCGGAAAAGGGGACGAAAGAAAAATTACCACATAGTGACTAAAATATTGTAGACACTTTTATTATGCATTTTGAACATGCTTAATCAAATGACATTGTTCTTCCACGATTCGTTTTATCAATATGTGAGATTACTGTGAGAAATACGGTATATGGTATAGTATAGTAGTGTACTGCAAAATCTCTCGTTGTATTTGAATAATTAAAACGACAAAACGGTCTTCTGGAAGCATGTCTGTTCGGACAAAATACATACTCGTTATTATACCAATTGTTGTCGTTGTTGTGTTTGGCTTTGCAGTTACATTCGCTGTAGCCAATTAAAACAATTACACAAATCGACATTAAAAGTTCTCAAACTGATTCGCAGTCTCTAGGTTCCTGACCACCACATCAGTGAGATTGCCTGTTGTTATTTTTCCTTCTGAATTATGTTTGTAGAAGCCAATGCTGTTTCCTTCTCTCTCATTTAGTACGTTTTCGTATTTATGTGTTTGTTAATAACATTCCTTATTAAAATGATGCATAAATCGTAGTGTACATATAAAGACGATAATAAAGACGTCGTGTATTCATTTAAAAAAAATTTAAACTACACCAAAGAAAAAATCCAAAGTACACAATAAGAAATAGGCCACACTATTATTATTGTTTTAATGCATGGGAGTAATTTTATTTACTTTTATTGTATGTATAATTGGGAAAAGTCTGGGATAATAAAATGTTTTTATTATTAAAAAAATTATCGCTGAGAATGTCTAAAGTTGAATGTCCCTGATATTTAACTTGCTTGTCTTGTCTTGATTTACCGGCTGCAGTAAAAAAAAAAAAAAAATATGTCATGTAAAAATTGAAGTACTTACAGGCAGAATTCCCTGAGGTCCTCGGGGCATGCTATTTTAGAGGACATAAGTAATTTCAGATGTCCAGGTCAAAAGATTACAAACAGGTCTTAAACTTTAAATAAATAAATAAACTAACTATATGTCAAACGTATTTTTCTTGAATACATAAAATTCAGATACCACAAGTACAGCCGTAAAATACTGTTTGAAAACGAATAAAATGCACAAATAAAACCTCATTAATTAAGATTAATCTGAGAAAATTATTTAAAAAGTATTTTATCATTGAATCGCATACTAAGGAGCAATGTTTTGAAAATAGTGAAAACGCCATCTAGGTTACAGTTTATTTGAATCTCGTCACTGTTTGAATTAAACGTTGCGGACGCTCAAAGAAGAAAACTCAACAGTTTATGAAAACGTTATTTATTCAGACACCATAATGATTCACAGATAACATGTGCATAATGTAGAAATACGACGTTAGTGAAGACCGAAACAGACGCGAGTCTTCTTTCCACATTGAAGCGCTGGAAGCTCTTCAACACTACTGTGAGTACAGAGCCCTCTACTGGTAGGTGTTTAGATTTATTTACTACAATGAGTAGACTACATACATTGGCACTCCAGTTGGGGAAGTTTCGAAGCAAATTTTTTGTCAATTTAAGGGACTGCCCATCCAACGGCTATGTTTTCGGATAGCTAACAAGTCACATTAAGACAAACGTTATGACAGATTTACAACATACGAGTATGAATTTTGTTAGACTAGAACACGAAAGCTTACAAAGGATGTTTGTGTACATTATTTAAAACTTCCTACAAATATACTGAGTTTTATTAATTTTAAATGTATCCGATATCATCGGATACTAATAAATGTAACAATGTCTGTCCGTCTGTCTAAACAACCAGACAAACAGACAAAATACTTATTAAAAAAA
Organism: Hiodon alosoides; assembly: GCA_025775065.1. Lineage (NCBI taxonomy): Eukaryota > Metazoa > Chordata > Actinopteri > Hiodontiformes > Hiodontidae > Hiodon > Hiodon alosoides. The sequence continues at coordinate 1,567,944 of JAOYSI010000013.1, read as the reverse complement.
AAGAACTACTTTAGGTGCAAACGTCTTACAATTTAAGGAATACAGTCAGAAGGTGATCACAACTAATCAGAACCTGTACTTTAACCAGTTTAGAACTCCCACTTGGTAAGACACAGAAGATATTTCTTCATCTTAGTTGCATGTTGGACTTAAAAGCGCTACGATCCCTCAATGCGCACAAACACAAGTTATTTCATTCATCGTTTAATCACATGCCATTTCTGACAACCAGCAGATTTAATATCACCATTAGCATTAGGAGTAAGCTGAAGCGGGAGTATAAGTGCTAGAAGTATTCGTTTTAGCTGAAGCACTACTATTATCATCAGCTGCTTCAGCATCAGCAGCAGTTTTAGAAGCAGCAATTGTTTTTAAGCGACTACAACATTATCATTAAGTATCTTTATTTTATTTTTTTATTTACCGCCTGGAAAATATAATCATTAGCAACGTATGGCCACTAACTATGCCCTAATATAGCATTCTTTGTAAATTAGGAAGTTATCAAAAAAATGTATATGGGAACAAGCAGGCGCGGAAACAAACTATTAAAAATTATCTTAATTGATATGTTTAAGGAAACTGATAGGTTTCATAATTTCCCGTTACTAAAAAAATGTATGTTTTTAAATGCTTTAAACAGAAGTTATTTTGAATGTCTTGCTTTTCAAGTTTAAAACACTGAAAAATACGTAGTACTATTTAAGTCTTTTGTGTGAGAGACAAAATTAAAATTAAAGCAAAGAGTTTGTTTTGGTGGTTTTTACACAAGTTTTAGATTTATATTTTCACCTGTATAAGGAACGCTGGACGCTATGCAACTGCATAACGTCCGTCCAGTTCGACGAAAGAAAGTTATTGTTTTAGTACAAGACGCAGAAGAAAAAATAAACAGGTTAAGGTTTTTCCATGGAGATATATTATGGCAATGTAAAAAGGGGATTTAGCCATGTAAACAATACCATATCCAAGATCATAATCCTGAAAAGGCTCAGATTCTTCTAATCACAAAACAAACGCTAAAACGTCGGGTGCTAAAAAAGCCTTCAGTTTACTTACTGTGTGTACGACCGTACTCACGAAACTGGTTTAGCGCAACCCTAAACATGGATAGTAAAATGTTTATCTGAATTAAAACAATAACCTTTAAAAACGTTAAAATGACCTAGTGTTTTACAGTGGTTTAGAGGTATTAAATATTTAAATAAATAAATAAAAACAGTTAAATAAAGTTGCCAAAGCAAAACAATTGCTCCGTTTTAACATTTTGTCAGTTTTACTCCGTATTAATGTTTTTTTTAAAGGGCAGAAATCGAATCAATCCACACAGTTTCGGCCTTAATCCAAAACGATTTAACTACGTCATAGAATGATATTTAAAGAAAGCCTCGTATGTTATGGATAAAATAATTCAGAAGGCCTAATTACATACGGTCGCTAAGTCATACATACCAACTGAAAATAACGGAAGCTGACCAAATAACAACTGCTGAACCCAACAGATCGGCTAAAACTACAAACAAACCTTTTTCTCTCAACAACTACATGAACAACGAAAAAATTTTTTTCGCTCTCTCGGTACTCTAGCGCCACCACTTGTTAGGCTAGTAGTTCTTTACTGATACCTTGTTGCATTTACTGATTTATTTTATTCTGGTAATATAATTGACGGAAGTGGTTAAATGTAGCTACCGCCAAATCCATTTCTAACACGTGTTATTTTGTCATTTGTATACACTAGGAATGTGGTATAAATACATTAAAGTAATTTCACAGCGTGAATCGTTTTGTCCCAACAAACGGACATAGCCTACAGCTTTGACAGCCCAAGATTCCTAACACATCAAACGATAGGAAACATACAAAAAATAGTAGAGGGTAGAGTTACAAAGCAGAGTTAACGGCAATGCAAACGCTAGACCTACCATTTACGAAGGAATATTCACAAAGTGAAGGCAGCCATTGTGTAAAATGAGAGTAAATTTGATTTAAAAAAATAAGAATGGAACGAATGATCTGCATTGGAATATTCTGACTCCTTACTACACAGCCAGGGCAAGCAAGCTAAAGAGAAGCTTAAACTGGAAAACAAACGCATCCAATCAATACGGCTATTCTCCCCCCACCCCACAAATTTCACACCATGATCTATCTATTCTGGCTGAAATACGATTCGGTAAAGTTCTAAACCTAACGAAAAAGGTAGTCCAATATTGTCTTCAGTTAACTTTAAAAATGAAAAACTTTTTTAATTTGTCAAGGAGCAGTTATAGTCTCGTTATATTATATATTATATTATACTATATTAGTCTCGATATTATCATAATGTAGTCAGACAACCAACGATCCCAATAGGCGAGTTTTCTGGATAGTTTCTGCATAGTAAAACACATGCAGGGTGTTCGAATTTATTTCTAAATATCAATGCATTTTTGAATGCGGTGTTTATATTTTTTTCCTCAAAACGATCTACTTTTTTTTACAAGACGAAGTATTAAAAGACCAAGGAATTACCTACGGGATCCGTTATTATTATCCACTTTTACATAAGTCACAAATTCGTTACTCAGTATACGAGCAATTAATATGATACACATTTTTAATTTCAAACAAATGAAGACCGATTTAATGTGTCTTGAAATAATCTACGTCATATGATTAAATTCCTGTGAAAGGGGTAGCCTATGTCAGTAAGAGTTTTGTTTGATCAAAAAAAAAGAATCCAAATTTAGTACTGGCCATGAGTCTTTGCAGTGGCGCTTTCCTCAAATAATCAAGTTGTTAAATTAGCACCGACCCGTCAGTAAATGTTTGAGTTCCAAGCCATTGCTTATTGTTGGGATTTCCCTCGATTAAGTTTCGTTTTAATTAATTAAATAAATTAAATGTCGTTTTATAATTGTAATCCGTGTTTACAAATCACCAGTCAAAAACGAAATGAAAACAATTTCGCACATTTGCATCCCGCAGTTGTTCTTTCTTTCTTTCACTTTTTTAGTTCAGATCTGCGTCGGGAATCCACGCGATCTGAATCTTCATCTGAAGTAACCGTCTTTGAAAAGTGTATTATTTCGAAAATAAATCTACTTAGTAGATGCACAGCTTGTAACACGTTTCAGAGACACCGAAATCTAATATGAGTCATATAATAACTTCGACAACCCAGCTTTCAACACCTACAAAAGACTAGTGAGTTATTCATTTACACACACACACACACACACACACACACACACACACACACCTACAAAGACTAGTGAGTTAATTATTAGTGAGTTATTAATAAA
>JAOYSI010000013.1:1545011-1564557 GCA_025775065.1 Hiodon alosoides | reverse complement strand
ATCACGCTTCTCTATCTGGCAGTCTGATGGATGAGTCTGGGTTTGGCAAATGCCAGGAGAACGTTTCCTGCCTGACTACATTGTTCCAACTGTAAAATTCGGTGGAGGAGGGATAATGCTATGGGGTTGTTTTTCTGGAGTTAGCCTAGGCCCCTTAGTTCCACTGAAGAGAAATGTTAATGCCTCAGCTTACCAATGCATTTTGGAAAATTCTATGCTTCCAACTTTGTGGGGAAGGCCCTTTTCTGTTCCCCCAGTGCATAAAGCAAGGTCCATAAAGGCGTGGTTGGACGAGTTTGGTGTGGAAGAAATTGACTGGCCCGCACAGAGCCCTGGCCACAACCCTATCAAACACCTTTTGGATGAACTCCCAAAAAAAAAAACTTGTAAATTCTTGCTTTCCCAGAAGAGTGGAAGCTGTTATAGCTGCAAAGGAGAGACCAACTCAATATTAATGCCTATGGATTTAGAATGGGATGTCATAAAAGCTCCTGTAGGTGTAATGTGTAGGTCTCCCAATACTTTTGTCCACAAAGTGTACTTCATTCTTGAAAGGGAACTCGTGAGATATTAAAATAAAATCCTGAAGGTTCAGTTACATGAACTAGTTTATAGCTGCTCAGGAAAATGCGCGGCCAACGCAGTGAAAGTGAACCGAGCATCTGTTTTTGTTGTTAATAGAAGTGGGAGGCCCGACAGAGGAGGAGTTACTGAAGTTGCTGGACCAGTGCGACCTGAGCACTTCTCGCTGTGCCACGCCCAACATCAGCCCCGCCCCTTCGGTCCTGCAGCACAGCCGCCTTCGGGAGTCTTGCTCAAGGTTAGTGCGGATCACCGCTGGCTTTCACATTGGCCAACCAGCCGATTTGGTGAATGGTGTGTCACCACCGAATGTGCCGATTGCGTGGAAACGTGTCCACAATGAAAATGAGAAAGGTAGGCCTGTGTTTGTCCACCTCACCCCTCTCTGTGTTGGGCTACAGCCTGCAGCTGCACACAAATGACCCCATTCCTGAGACCGCCACCTACGGTGCCCTGCGGCCATACAGAGAGAGCCCCCTGCTGGCCCGGGCTCGCCGAACCGAAAGCTTCCACAGCTACCGCGACTTCCAGAACTTCAGCTTGGGGAGGAGCCTACTGGAGCCCAATGGGCAGACGCCGGCCGAGACACGGCGCTCGCTGGGGGAGAGCAGTGGCCAAAGTGGGGAGAAGAGGTTCTCTGCCATGGAGCTGTGGGCCAGCAGAGCCGCCGAGGGCCAACCAGAGTCCCCCAGGCAGCCGCCGGACAGCCCCGGAGACACTCGGAGGAAGGGCCAGCCAGAGTCCCCCAGGCAGCCGCCGGACAGCCCCGGAGACACTCGGAGGAAGGGCCAGCCAGAGTCCCCCAGGCAGCCGCCGGACAGCCCAGGAGACACCCGGAGGAAGGGTCAGCCCGAGGAGGAGGGGACAGACACCAGGCCCGAGGGGAAGAAAAGGGGGACGTTTGACGGGAGCTTCCTGTGCAGGAAGAGGGCACCCCAGGTGCCCCACCTGGCATCTTTGCCCTCTAGCACAGAGGGAGGGGGAAGCGATTCCTCCAGCACCGCCTCGCCCTCTCCGACAAAGGTGTCAACCTCCCCCCGACACAGGAAAGGTACAGAGCTGCCCTGCCAGGAGTACAACCTGTGAGTGACTCTTTTCACGTCGCGCCTCTAACACACCACTCCAGTAGCATGGGTGTCCCCTGTGGATGGTGACTCCTTCACCTTGTGTGAGGAACTAACAGATAGCTGACTAACACAAAACGATCCAGCAGCTGCAGCTGCGGTGAAGCGATGACTGACATAACCGCTGACTCCCACGTGACACTAAAACTCCTCTCTCAAATCCACCAAACTTCAAGGTCTGTTGTTTTGTGCTCCGATGCTAAGAAGTTATGAAGCAACGTGTCCCTTTACCAGTCTTTCCTCCCTGTCCCGTGAACCCACTTGCCGCAGTGGGAATTGCCCATCCAGAGGGTAGCCCAGGAACGGGAAAAGCTAGTCTGGCTATTCATCTCGTGCATTTTTTCCCATGCACTGGCAGTGTACAAACCCCCCCCCCCATACGTTCTTATTTCAACACCTAACTGGAATCCACGCAGCTTAATCTGCTCCCAATCACCCAGAGACCTCATGACACAAACCACCAACCCTTTTTGTAACATGTTGTGTTTTTTTTAAATCTTTGAAGTCTGTCCAATATTGGTCCAAGGTCTTGCAACACTGACCACGAACATCTTGGTCACTAAAATAACCAAGTGAAACTGCGTGTGCAAAAAAAAAAAACAGAGGGAGTTGATGGTGATTACCGTGGTGTTGGTATGAACAATGAAACCTCAGTGTTGTTTGCACAAAGCTTTGCATTCGTCATAAATGGGCCAAGGAATCATATCCCTTAAACGTCTCATTCTCCAGTGCTACCAAGTGGACGAGCCAAAGTTGGCAGTGCTTTAAGGGTTAGAATGAGCAGAACTGAGTGCAAAGTGGAGGGACAGCCTATGTGTTATTCAAGCCTTCAGCTTCAGCCCAGTGCCTTTTTAACATGACAGCAAGTCAGTAATTATGCTCAGTTTAATAATGTAAAGACAAGCAGGAAACCAAAGTCAATGAATTACGTTAGAATTGTGTTTGAGGTTTTAGCAAGACTGTGGCCCTTGTTGTGGAGTGACCAGCTGAGGTTTCTCATGTCTCTCGCTATTCATTCCTTTTCCTTCAGCAACGCGCCACGGGTCTGCAGTGGAGTTTAACACGGAAGTCGCGTTTAATCGGAGCCGTTGTGTATTTAATGCGTTAGATTGTACTCCCTTTTGTTGTCGCCGCGCACATATCCTGTTGCTGTGGCCAATATATTTATATTGAATTGTTCTAAGATGGATTTGCACTGTCCCTTAATGTAAAAACCGGTACTGGAGTTTTTCAAACGAAGACACGTTTTTAGCTGACACTGATAGCTGGGGGTGTCAGTTGCTTGCTAATGAAAATGCCTCTCGCCTCTCTTTTTGCCTCTTACGCTCTCACTATGTTTACAATTTGAGTCTGCCCAGGAGAAACTGACATGTGTCATGTATAAAGTATCTGTTTGTGTTGCTTATGAACGTTGTGCAGCAAGGTCCGTGTTCGGTGCTACGCCGTTGCACGGAAGCTCTGAGAGACGCCTGGGATAAAGTCTGCACCTGGGAAAATAGCGTTCATATGAAAATTGGAAAAATGTTAAAAACAAGTACAAATAGGTGGAGACATTGGAATTGCTGCTTTTTTTTCTCTTTTTTTTAAAGTTTATTTTTCATATCATTACGTGAACATTTTTCAGTATAACATGTATATCAGGACCGTGACTTTTGGATATCCAAGGCCACATTTAGCCAAAACTAACAGGAAACGACGGTGGTGAGTTGGCGCAAAAAAACTTCACCCACCGACAAGGAAGGGCTTTCTGCTCCATATTAAAGAAGGGTAGAACAGAGATGTGTAGCGATCTCGCTGATGGAACTGTTAACAGACCCGGTATCACAGCTGAGCTCTCTCTGCTTTAGCAGTCTGTCTCACGATGTTGATACTCCCGTCAGGTCGTAAATACACAGAAACGCTTGTCAAAAACATGGAAGTACGCCACACATTTCAGCAGCTTTGTGTCAGCTGTGAGTTACTGTTCAGCCAATCCGTCTGTAACAGGAGAGGATTACTTCAAGCTTACTTTATCACCTTAATAAATATGTGTTTCTGCTTGTAATCGGGGACGGGCCAGGGGCACGTGAATAAGGATGTGAAGTCACCATTTCCGTACAGCATCATATTGTGATGCTTTGGATTTGCTTCTGCCTTTATCTGTCACGCAGTGGCCGTCCCTGACGTTGGGGTGTGTGTGTGTGTGTGTGAGAGAGAGTGACAGACATGGCCGTGTGAAATGCCTGTGGAATGAGAATGACTTTTAATTCAAGCCCAGGCCCTGCTATGGAAATAAGTGTTCAATTAGATACGTAACTACTCACAACATACCCTAAAGAAGTAATTAGTCTGTTTCCCAAGCAAATTGACAGGGTTTTGATGGTCGTTTCATTGCGTACGAGGCATGGCCAGATATGCTGATGGGATTGTTGATGCTGTAGAGAGGGGACTGAAACGTTAGCTAATGTTACGGTACTGTTAAAGTCAAACTGGTACATTGATCTGCTCTACTCAATAACGCTATATGATGGAGTAAAATGAACCTGAAAAACCACCCTGAGTTGTCATTTATACTAAATGCAGTTGCTTTTTGTTCACATCACACTTTTTATTCAGTTTTTTTCACATAAATGTTTCACTTTTGAAAATTAAGATAGATGTACAATATTTTATATTTAAAGCAAAATTAACATTTATTTATTTTAACATTGATGACAAACAGTTGTTTGAAAAAAGCCTTAAGACACGAAGTTACCATTCAGAACAATGGGTACTTTTAAAGTAACTACTGTATTATTAAAGCGCTGGTAAGTGTCACCACACACTTTGAAGGCCTGCGGTAGTGTATCAGTATTTACTGATACAGAAGAGACCTAACTCTGCTCAGTGACTGTTGGGGCCACATCAGACACTATTCCTCAGAGGAAAGGGTTTTACGAGGTGATGGTTTTGATTGCTTTTTAAAATGGCAGTCAGAAGACAGAATTCTGTCAGACGAAGCAAGCACAATGTACTTCTAGGAAAAACACTTATATTAATTTTTTTTGAGCTCAGGCTAAAACTAACTCCTAACTCTAAATAATACTGCATGTATATATTTATAAAAAGATCTATACAATATTTATGATAATAAAAGTTTAATACTATGCATATTTACTTGCTCAACAATGTCCTCTATACAGTTCCACTTCAGCAGCGGTTTTCCGATTTCCAAACCAACCTTCATCTACTAACGGCACAAAGCAGCCCATTGTGAATACATTACTGTGCACATTTAAAAACAATTGGCTTTCTTTCTTATTACGTCTTCACACATACATGGCTTGCAAAATCACTTAAGGAGTAAACCATCGATAACTCAATATTTATTAATCACACTCCCCGTTTTCCCATAAAACCTCCACAGACTACCTCTTTCTTTACCTGTCTTTAAAAACAACCTCTTCTTAGAATGAGTCACTCTAAATTCCCTGATCGAAAACCCTAACAACTTTCCAAACCGATTATAATTAATTCATAAAAATAAAGTGGAGCCAATCTCCGTTGAGTAAAGAAGCCATCAGCAATCCAGATAATGTCACTTTGTATTCCTAATTCTTGAAAAATAAAAAAACTACTGCTAAATGTTTTTAAAAAAATAAAATAAAGAGTGCTCTACACTCAAGGGACACATTGAATAGCTGACAGCAAGGCCACTTTCCTGAGCTCCAAAGCCATTTCCTAGTTGCACTTCCAAAGAAAGTGGAAAGTTTCTCGTCCCCTGTAAAGCTTACAAGAATAAGCTCCCGTTTTAATGGAAGTAATACTAACCTCTGATTGGCTTTAGTAAAGGGGCGCTGTCTCAACACCCAGGGTCTGCGGGATCATAGCTATAGGGGGGTGTCTGTAAACGTGGTGTGTTCCTTCCTCACCGTGCTGAAGCTTTTGATCGCGTCGATCAACTCCTCATCCTCAACAAACTGAAAAGAAGAAGGAAAAAAATACATGAAAGATCCGAGCACTAATTCTTGTTTTTTATTTTACAGAGTAGCTCGGTCAGTGCAGGACTGAGCACCATGATTGGGACACATTAAGTGCCGATTCAGGGTAACAATGACGACTCGTAGGGCAGGCAGTAAAGCCATGCGGATTCCTGATGCTCTGCAGCCTCTCACCATTCCACTGTCATGGCCCTGCACTTCAGGCTCCCCGCCCCACACTCCGTCCTCTAACAGGGACTTCTTGTCGTGCGTGCTGACCAGCTGGCTGGCACTGCGACTCAGCGAGTTCTGGGTGCAGGCATGAGCCCGCTGGGCCTGGCTGGGTACGCCCACCACGGACATGTTGTGTGAACTGTGGATGCTGATGCAAGACCCGCTGCCCACGATCTTGTTGTCCGTCAACCCCTGGAAGAACAGGTTGAAAATAAAAAACAAAAGGCTGATTTTATTTTACGGCCATGCTCTCACCAGCCCAGTTACTCTTCCTTGAGTAACTTTCTCTACCAGGAACTGTGACTGGTAAAAGCCTCTTCTTCTCCTTATGAGTGATTATACTTACACCTCAAACAAGGCACTTAGTTTTATTACATTCGCAACATGCAAAGACATGCTTTTCAACATTAAGAAATGTGAAAGAGAATGAAAAACGTATTTTATTCAGATTGAAAATAGGTGTAAATATGGCAAAACGATTCCTTAAAATCTGCCACAAAGTGTTTAGTTAAAATTAAACTTCTTAAGGTTAATAATACGTACAGTTATCGGCCAAATAAAGGGGATGACAAACCCGGAGAAAGGAAAGGGGGGTGAGAAATAGCAAGCCACAGCAAACGCCCCGCAAACTAGGGCTGAGGAGCGCAAGGACACGCCCCATACCTCCAGGTAACTGGTAAACCCTCTGAGGGTGACGCTGTTGGATGACTCGGTGGCACCCAGCACAGTGTCCAACTGAAAGCAGAGAACGGGTGCGTGAAAGCCGGCCCGCTGACGCTCACGGGCGGCGGGCTTACCGTCTCGGAGGCCACGCCGGTAAGGGGAACAGTGCTGGGAATCAGGACAGAGCGGGATTCAGAGGAAGCCTTCTGTGGCAGAATGAACAGCATGCAAAGAAAGCGTGGTGAGAAGCGGAACAGAGACACAGAAAAGGTCACGCATGAAAAAGCTGGAATATACTGTCAAAGAGATGGCAGATAAAACCAGGAGATCCACTGTCAAAAAAATAACACTAAAATGCAATAAATGAAACTTCAATACAAATAACACAATAGTAGAAGATGAATCTGCTGTTAATCTGCTGCAACTTAATTTTTTTATTTTATGAATCATTTGTAGTAACATATAATTAAATATTCTAAATCAAAAACACATAGAATACAGTGGTAACATCCTGAGAGCGTGGCACGTTGTAGCGTCATAACCACAAGATGGTGCTTTTGTTTAGGGATTAGATATGTGTATTTATAAAATCTGTTCATGACCACCCTCTTGTGGTATTAATATAAAATGACCTAAACGAACAGCAACCTCAGCCTACAGGTAAGAGATCAGATTAGAACATAGAAGGAAAAAAATACATCGTTATATGTTTGTATATATGTATGTAAATACAAGAAGAAGAAATAGGAAGCTAGAGTTATGGGGATTAGCAAATAGAAAGCCCTTTAGAAACCACCTAAGAAGAGAGACTAGCTTTCTGTGTGTGACCGGTACTCTACTTCACATTGCTGAAGGGCTACTACTCAGTAGACAGACGTATAATTTTTTCTCAAACATAAATAACACAAAATAAAGATAACATTTTATCTTTACATGCATAACTTGCCTACTGTAGACATGGAGATTTTAACATGAACATTTAGAGCATATGAATCATCTGAAACACAGTCAAATTGCAACGATGCTTAACAGCCCATTCCCTCACCATGCAAGAATCGCCGGGTGAGCACACTCCCATCGTACTCCTCTTTTGCAAGGGCAGCAGTGGGGGGCGCTCTCGAACAAAAGGAGGCTTGTTCAGGGCCCTCTGCAGAACCAAACCCAGCAAGATGGCAAGCAGCATCAGGCCCAGGATTGAAGTTAGGATGATAAACCACAGCTCCGTGTAGAATTTGGATCCCGTCTCCTGCATACCTGTCTTTCCCACGACAGTGGGATCTACAGGACCTACAGAGACAGGGATCGTTAAACGCTGGCCCTCTGTGGGTGGGGTGAGTTCCGGGATGACAGGAAAAAGACACATTAAATCCTAGTTAGATGAGGACAAATTCCTGTCTTCACTTGGAGTAATATACCGTGTCACAACTGAAAATACAGTCACAGCATTGCTGCTTCTATTTATCATAAATACAATTTTTTTACTTTATCGATTGATTTCATTCTTTTGTCAAATTTTGTCGTTAATTGCTTGATATTGATGTACTCGCTATATTCTAGATTACTGATTTTAGAATTTAGATTCTTAGTTTAGAAAGGTTCTGCCTTTTTCACCTGAGTGAATTCCATACAAACATGAGTGGTGTAACATGAAGATTACTACCAAAATCACTATGAAGTAATGATTTATGAGCTAATCCCTTAATTGAAAATGGGATAATTCCTTTCACACTATAATGCAACGTGAGATAAGATAACGCAAAATATTAATTTGTTTGTATCACAAGATATTACATTTTTATCAGTGTGATATGTATTCTTTCAACTCCTTTCTAACCGACAAAGTCTACCCAAAAAAGAAGACTAGGAAGATAAAGGCAAAGACGCGACGACAACGCCTGGTTCTTACCAATGCCAGTTGCTGTGTTGTAGGTGATGATGGGAGTACGGGCGCTCCCACTGTCCGTGTTGCAGGTGACCTGGAAGCCAAAGGCTGGAAAAGTCCGCATGCCTGTTACTCCGTTAATATCTCATTTACACTCTCTTCTACCGAGTCACGCTTCATTTTGGCTGGGGAAGAGGCGCTTAAACCCATCTCACCAGACCCAGCGGTGTACATCTTGTGAGGAAAAAGAACTGGCTAGCAGGAAAGTCGTATTCAAACTGCTAGTTTCTAAATGAATCTAGATGCGGAATGTGCCAGATTAAACAAAAAAGTGATTAAAGAGATTTAAAATTGATACATCTGTACATTGAAACCTACTACACAAATTAAAACGTTAATGCATTCAAATGTAAACAGACACAAGATGGTGACCACAGAACCCAACAAACCCTCTCCTGTGGTACACAGATAATGTGATTTTGGACAGACAGTGAGGGATGAAAAGAGTGAATACTTTTGTCAGAGGTGCGAGGGATGTACAGCGAGCTGTGAAATCCACTGTAGAGGCGTAGCCCGCTCTCTGTCAGCACAAAGTCCTGCAGCTGACCGTTGAGGGCAAAGGAGTGGCCCCAGTCCAGGAACAACGTTGTCAGGTTACTGAGCACCAGGAAGGGGGCCCTGTACTGGGGTGCTGGGGGAGGAATAGAATGAAGGGAGTCAATGCAACTGTCCACTTAAAGACCAGGTTAATCCTCATGAACGCTGGGTCGTTTTACGCTCAAACAAAACGCTAACCGTGAATAAAGGGCTAATGAGGTCTGTCACGCTCCTGTGGAACTCAAAATCATGAGTAGTTATGGGGTACCCACATTGTGAGCAAGTGAAGAAGACTAGGTTATAAGACTAAATTCAACATTTGGCGAAGGAGACCTTGTTTTACAGCTTCAGCATTTAAATGGGTATCTTAAGAATGGCAAAAAGTATATAGAATGAGTATAAGATTATAATATAAAAGAGTATAATAATGAAAAATTGTTTCATTGACAGGACGATAGTGAATATAACTGAGTCAAAACTGTGGAAAAACTGAACAAACAATGAACCAAATTCCTGAAGTTCAACAGTGACATCTGCCTCTTCTTAATTAACTCCTGTCCTCTACAGTATCCTGGGAGCAGGCTAAGCCCTGCGAGACCTGGGACACTCCCAGCCTCTGTGCTGAAACACACATGTGGGCTAGGTGTTAACTGATCAATGGCCAACTACGTCTTTCCAGGTTTCCCATGTGCTTTGGAACGGAGTCCAGTGGCTGGCACAGCTGCTGATTCCAAATTGGGATGAAAAATCAAGAAAATAATTTGCCTAATCTAAATGAGAAGACAGGATTTTCTGGACAGGATTATGATTTATTATTCTTATTATCACGCTGAAGAGAAAACGAGACGGATGAAACTCTTACGCTCTTTGAGAGTGGTGAAGGAGGTCCACTCTGAGCTGCTGCTGCCCATGTTGTTATAGCAGACCACACGCAGACGGTAGCTGGTGTAAGGACGCAGGCCGGTGATGTTAAAGCTCCAACCTTTGCCGAAAAACTTGGTCTCGACTGGTCCCGGAGTGCACGTGACGGGAACGGGCTGGGCAGGCTGCGGGCAGGCAGTGTGGGAGTGCAGTTCACAGCTGTAGCAATCAGACAAATGGGGTACGGCGGTGGGGAATTAAGCATGGCTGGACATCAGCAGTTTGGACATGGCATGTAAACATAGTGTCAACATAAACTCAATAGTAAGAAGAGTGATCTTCTCTGAGTAAGGCTATGTCCCACAGACGGCTTATGCTTTGAGTATCTGCACCTGCCTGTCCCTCACGTATCTCCGCTTGCCTGTCCCTCGTACATCTGTGCCTGTCTGCCTGTTCCTCGTGCATCTGTGCCTGTCTGTTTCTCCCTCGTGCATCTGCGCCTGTCTGCCTGTCCCTCGTGCATCTGCGCCTGTCTGCCTGTCCCTCGTGCATCTGCGCCTGTCTGCCTGTCCCTCGTGCATCTGTGCCTGTCTGCTTCTCCCTCGTGCATCTGTGCCTGTCTGCCTGTCCCTCGTGCATCTGTACCTGTCTGCCTGTCCCTCGTGCATCTGCATTTGTCTGCCAGTCTCCTTGTGTATCTGCGTCTGTTGACGTCTCTTTGGGTACCTCTCGATAACGCCATTGGGTGAGAGCGGTTCATCCCATTCCACCAGTGTGGACCGTGAGGTGAGTGTGGCGGTGCGGGGCAGGGGCTGGTGGGTGGGGGCGGAGGGCTGGGTGAAGAGATCTCTTGGGGGACCTCGGCTGCAGCACAGGAAACAGGTGCAGGCTTCCACCCACACAGAGTACAGCGTGAAGGGACGCAGGCCGTGAAGGGTCTGCTGCCGCGACGTTCCCTCAGACACCTGAGGGAGAGATAGAGAGAGAGAGAGAGAGAGAGAGAGAGAGAGAGAGATGGGGGGGGGATGCAGATGTCTCACTATTCCTGCACAGCAATATAACATGTTCAGAGGACCTACAGCTCTGTATGCTAGTGCAAATCTTTTGCAAAACGATGCCAGAAATGTCAATGTGCTGCAATTTAGGGGAGTTAACTGGGCTTTGTACAAGATTTGAAAAATGAAGAAACGGAATGAGCCAAAGAGAACATCATCGTTACAGCTATTTTGCAAGGCTCTCTCTCATTCACTCATTTTACTGACGGCTACCTCCGGTTACACAGGAGCAGTGTACAACAGCAGTACACATACATGAAGGTCTGCAATAAGATAAACGTGTTGTTCAATCATAGAGTGTAGAGCTGTGCTGTGCGGTACCAGGAGCTGTGAATCCTTGCTCTCTGCGAACGTCCTGTAGAGGCTAACAATGCCATTGGGCTTTGTGGGGGGGCTAATGTCCACCACTGCAGAAGTCGGGTGGATATTTAGAAAGGTTGGGGGGTTCACCCCTTCAGGAGGTGCAGGTCCCGTCCTTCCTGGTGTCCAGGGACTGCCGGAGCGCCCAGCAGAATTAACCGCCCACACCTGCAGAGACATTATACTGTTTAGCAACACAGACGATACCAATATTAATGTTCACATCTGTATACACAGCTGCGTCTTTATTACCGTGGTAACGGAAAACCACTTAACTTAAAGAGAGAGAGAAGTCAAAGCAAGAACAGGAAACTACAAAAATAAAAGTAAGAATCCTGTATACTTATATCAATAACGTTAGAACACATTATGTATTACAACTTGCAGGTTAAAGTATAAAGAAATTCACGGATAATTACGCCCGCAGAGAGAAATTCTGCCATGGATAACAGGTCTGGAGTGAGAGAAGCAGACGGGGGCCGTGACCTTCACATTTAGTTTCAGGAAGAAATTGACAAAACCCAACTTTCCACAGGAGTTCGTCTTAACTAAGCATCGTTGGCAAGACTAACAGACAAACATCAGCACTTATTAAAGAAGGTCCCTTGAACGAATCTACATGAAAATTAAATTTCACCTTCATCAACGAGCAAACGAACACATGGAAGGTGAGGTAATCTTATTTATCAGGGAGCATTTGTATAATTACGCATGAATACCATAAAAGGTCAGCCCGGGTCAGGATTTGCATGAGTAAGTAATTTGTAGATTGTCAGAAGTAACAGAGGCGACAGATGGATGCACCAGCCTATAGGGTTAAATTAGCCTCAATAATAGGCAATTACACTGTGATCAATCAGGATGATAGATCTAAGTGGCAATACGCAGGGACTGCGGGAGGCGTCTATGGAATTCTCATTCCTGCCGGAGCGGGGCTGCCAAAGCATCAGCTCTGTGTGTCAGCACTTGTGTGTGTGTGTGTGCGCCTGTGTGTGTATGTGTGTGTATGTGTGTGTCTCTGTGTGTGGGGGGTCATGGAAAGGTCATCTTGTCACCCAGATGAAGAAAAGGTCACTGAGGAGGGGGGCAGAGGACGGCTTTGCAGCGAGGGTTTACTGAGGGTCAGGTGCGCTTTTCACCCAAATGTGACCGCAGAAAAGGTTTCAGATGCACGTGTGCGACTATAACGGCGTGCTCTATAAAAGTTCTGCGTTTCTTTAACCGAGGAGACAGAGCTGGTGTCATTCTTATCCTTTACCACACCATAACCACACTTCCTACGCCACAGTTTGTACTGCGTCTGTATCAGTTCATACCACACATAATATATTATACTCTTATTTCTTCTTGTATCGCACCACACAGAGTGCCCTGGAGCAACGCTGTTGTGGGGGAAATGAAAGCCGATGAACTGAATGCTGGATTCAGTCACATGTGGCATGAATCTGATTAGAAACTCACATACGACTATCCCCCTTTCTTATAAGGGTTAGGAAGAATATGAAGGGCATAAAACAGAAAGCTCTGTATTATTGTATAATTCCCAATTCTTTGAGAAATTAAAGTTCAGACTGGTACCAGATAACAATAAAACAATGACAGCGTCGCTCAAAAACGTCCTGCAAGGTTCATAGACTACAATTTTGTGCATTTTATTAGTACTGACGTTTGTGTCTAGGGTAGGAAAAATTAGGGTTGTTCCTAGTGTTTCCGAAACTGCATTTCTTTAAACAGAGTATTAGGGTGACCCCAGACATAGCCCCAACAATGGAAACTGGAATCAGCAGTACACAGAAAACAATTAAAGTCACATTCCATGCCCGAACTTCCAACAAACATATAATTCAACAGCGTCCGTCCCCTGTGCATAGTTAGCAACTCCACAGGGGAAAAACAGCGGACGCTAAAAAGCCTTCCCAATACTTGTAATTTCGGAGGGCAGCCGCTAATTCAATCAGCTCGATCATAATCATCAGTGCTTTGGTGGCCTCTGATTTATGACCTCGCCTGCGGTCCATCATCACTCAGCTCCGCCCGCGAGGTGTCATAAATTACCGCTCATAAATAAGATGAAACAATCAGGCAAACTCTATCAATTTATCTCTGTTCGGCCCAGACCTCTCAAGGCTGACAATCAAATGCTAATGTTATTTTGTTATAAAGGGTAGCCTGTCAATTAGGAAAGGTCTTGTAGGGTTTGCAAGCTCTATGAATATGGGACCAGATTAAATAACCGCCTCTGCGAATGATTGTTGGGTGATGATCGGAACACTAGAGCTCGGCAACATCCTGGAAACAGTCAGGCAACAGCCCGTCACTCAGTCACCCGAGACAGGAGTGTCTGTAGCTACAGTATAACTTCAAAAATAAGTTCTGAGCTTCATACCAGAGACACATTTTTTAACAAACAGCTGCCGACCTTTGACAGGAGGTATAGCTTACCATATAGGATACTTTTTGGAAATTGGAATTGATTATATCATTATTATAAGTTCAGGGGCATAGCAATGTTGCATACTCAATGGTAGTTGGACAGAATAACAAAATCCCACAGCCTATTCCAACTGATTATTGTAATAGATCCTTTTTGTCCAACAGAGTCACCATTCCCAGACAAATTCTTACAAATGCTGAAGTGTCATTACCTGATACTCATAGACCGTGTAGGGCAGCAGCCTGGTATCGTAGTATGACGTTGATGTGTTCCTATACACCAAAGTGGCACCCGTAGGAGTGCCATTGTCAAGGATCTGTCTCCGGTACAATTCAAAGTGCAGGATCTTCCCATTGGGTTCTAAAGGTGGGGACCAGGACAGCAGGAAAACTGTCTGCATCCCATCTACGTCCACCAGCAGCTGTAGCATTGGTGCGGTCTGACCAGCAGGGGGCGCCTCCAGAGTCTGCACTGTGGCCCAGTCACTAGCAGCGCAGCCCAATATAGTACAGGCCTCGACTCTCACCTCATATCTGGTAAGTAACAAAAATGGTTAAAACAGGGATAATGTCAGCAATATAGAAGCAGATAACTGCAGTAACTTTCAAAGGGAAAAAGCAGTGAAGTCCCAAAGGAAGTGAGATCGCTTCATAGAATCCAGCTCAGTACTTCACACTGACAGCTGGAATCCATGTAAATATTAACACTGGCAGTAAATACAAAGGAAAAGCTTTAATTGAATGTGCTTACCAGAGTGAGAACCGACACATTGGATACCTATTCTACCCCACTCATAGTAACTTCAGTAAAGAGCTAGCTTTTTTGTTCTTTTTAAGGAATGGAAAATAGGAAGGTGCCAATACAGGTTTAAAATGTAAAAAAGTGAGATCTCTGGTCTGGCTCATTGACAGACAAACATAGAGAAGAAAGAGCAGTGGGAGAGGAGGAAGGTCGTCTGACGGAGGTCGCGATCAGCAAACGATAAAGCTGATGAGCAATCATTATCTGCCGCTTATCGGTATTTCATGGCAACGCGGGTACAGCGGGCGCCTTTAACCACCCCTCATTTGACCGCACCCCGGGCCTTTGTCCGTCTCTGACCGGGGCCGAGGGGATGGAGACATGACCAAAACCTCAAGGTTGACTTTCTGCCTCCCTCTGCCGCTCTCACTGTCGCTCGCTCGCTCGCTCGCTCTACCTCTCTCTCCACACAAAGGGCACTGCACAAGAGGCACAATTAACACTTTCTTCAGGGAGAGGCAGCCCTCTATGTGTAATGTCATCCTGGAGAACAAGGGCACCCTTTCATCCTAAATAATGTTGGGGGTTTTTTTCCCATGCAAAGGTCACCGCTATTCAAAATGAGCTGTTAGTGTCATTCAGCGCTGTTTGCTAATAAAACAAACTTTAGGAACAAGTTTTGACATTTCAATAATGTCAGCCCTCGCAAAAAAAAATACTAGAAATGAATTCATGGTGGACAGGGAGACTGGTGGGATGAAAACACAGACACTGTAATGTTAAGACAGTACAGCAAAGGGGATGTACCTGTAATACGGCTTCAGCCCCGAAAGAGAGACGGTGCGATTGTGGAAGGCACCATGCTGGGAGGAAAAAACAAAGCTCTCGAGGTTGGCCTCAGCCGGATCTCTTCTGAAGACAGTGTAGCTGATGATGTCTCCATTGGCTCGAACCGGGGGTTCCCAAACCACAAGGACGTCAGTAGGACCGGTGGCCTGAAGTCTTGGGGGAATGACCCCTGATGGAGCTGAAGGGTTGGTCTTGGCCTGGGCCAGCGGGCTGGTGGTGCTGCCCTGGCTGTTATTGGCGGTCACCGTGTATCCGTACTCCACGCTCGGCAGCAGGGTGAAATCGTGGAACCTGCTCTCCATGCCAGTGTAGACGAGTAGCCCATCTCTTCTCAGCTCGTAACCCGTGATGACTCCATTAGCATGTTGAGGTTCCCTCCAGGAGACCTCCACCGATTCAGAGCCTGTCACTTTAAGGTTCGGTGCTTCCATGCCGGAGGGCGGGGCCTCTTTTGTATAGACTGCACTGGGAGAACTCTCTGTGCAGCCGCCGTTTGTGCAGGCGACCAGGACCAGCTCATAGTGTGTGTGTGGCTGAAGACCTGAAGCCTGTACTTGTAGCATTTCCCCCCTATAGATCTCTATGCCATTTATCTGGAGAGCATACTCTGTGATCTCTCCATTTTGAACTGATGGTACAGTCCAAGAAATATTAATGTGGTGTGAAGAAATGTTAGTCACTATAGGTGGTACCACTATGGCAGGAGGAGCTTCCAATGTTCTGATCTCTGTTTCAGGGCTAATGACGCAGCCCTCTGCAGTACAGGCAATGATTGCATACCTGTAGAGAGTATTTGCAGTCAGATCCTCATCAGTATAGTTAAGTACACTGGGGTCAAAACTAAAGTGAAAGCTAGATTTACCCCTCTGTATCTTGTATGACAGAAGAACACCATTAGTCTCTTTTGGGGGTGTCCAAGACACAAGCACAGCATATGGGTTATTCTTCATGTGGGTCACTGTTGGCGGCGCAAGACCTTTTGGGGGGGCCTGTTTGGTCTGCACTGTCATCCGGGGGCTGTCAGTGTGGCCTGCTGCATTCACAACCCGAACCCGAAACGTGTATCTGGTCCAAGGCCGAAGGCCAGTGAGGTTGTGGGAGAACTCACTTGCCTGAGTATTGTTCTCTACAAAAAAGACACTTTCTCGGGCAAAACCCTCATCCGCCGGGCTTGAACCGATCACCTGGTACTGAGATATCCTCCCATTAGGTTGAGTGGGTGGAGACCAGCTGAGCTCCACACTGCTGGCCCCTACCCAACGAGCCACAGGCATTGGCTGTGCAGATGGCGGGGCCTCTTCTGTGGTGATGGGCTGGGGTAAAGTCCGGGAGCAACCTGCCACGGTGCATGCTTCCAGCACCAGGGTGTAGACAGTGTAGGGCTCCAGGCGCCGAAACAGGAACTGACGAGACAGCCCACTAAACTCCAGATTGCCCTCGCTGAAGATGTTGTACGTCTGTGAAGAGCGAATCAAATATTGCATAGAATAGTCTTACATAAATCACCTAACAAATGTTACTGTAGCATTTCTTTCTAACATTCCCAAAATGTTGAGCAATCAGGACCAGCAGCTACTAGCTACTTGCTTGAACGTCATCGGCGAATGGAAAGGGTGGCAGATTTAGCCTTCACTCTAAAGCCATTAAGTATAATATAAGTGAAATGTTTAAATTGCTGTTTACCTTGCAATTTAATGTGAATGTAAAATACTATAGTTCTGTATTTGGAGCCAGGTAGCTGATCAACAAGAAAAGTCTTTAATAGAGTTCTGTTGTTTCAGTTGATATATATTTTATTTTAAATCTTCATTTTCATTCCCTTTCGCCTCCAAAGCACTAGTGTGGTAAACTGGAAGAGTCTGGCATTGCTGACAGTAGTGGACATATTGTGCTGCTGTCATTCAGTAAATAATGTGCTTACTTGAACCAGGCCGCATTGACACATGCTCCTGAAACTGGTGTGTGTGTGTGTGTGTGTAACCGTGTGTGTAACCCTCTGTGTAAATAATGAACCAGGCCGCATTGACACATGCTCCTGACACTCCTGTGTGTGTGTGTAACCCTGCATTTGCGGTCCTGCTGGGTGTACCTTGATGACCCCATTGGGTGCAGCCGGCTCAGGCCAACGCAATAAAAGGGCCCGGCCATGCTCTCTCTGCTCCACGCTGAAGTTGGCCAGGCCGCTTGGCGGGGCTTCCAGTGTGCGTATGGTGGCCCTCGGACCAGACTCACTGCCAGCCCTGTTCACTGCCTCCACGCGGAGGCTATAGGTGGTGTAGGGCTCCAAGCCGAACACATAGGTCTCCTGACGGCTGCCCTGTATGAAGACAAATCACAAACTGACTCATACATCCAGGCTAAAACTTGCCTGACGTGATTGTTGGACTGCTAATTTGGTACTGCAGGCGTACTCAGAAACCATTCTCACTGTGTGCCAAGCTTTTCAAAAACTAAGGTGGGTGAACAATTGCTATTCCTGAGAGAATGCAGACATAGGAATAAAAGGAAGGAAATCTGAGGAAAGAGAAAGAGAGAGAGAGAGAGAGAGAGAGGGAAAGAGAAAGAGAGAGAAACTCAAAGAGAAAGCAGAAGAGTTGTGTTCACCACAAAAACCCTGCATACACCAGTAACATACATATGCATATCATTACAACCAATGCCCCTGGTGCGCGGTGAAACAAATTCGCACATTGCAAAACCATGGTGTCAATTTTCAAATTGATTTTCAACAGACTGGCTTTCTGAAAAGGCCGACGCTTGCCATGACGGGAGTCGCGTCAAGTGCCAGGCCCCAAACTGTTCGCCACTGTCTTCCGCTCGGGCAGGATTAATCAGGACACTTTACAGCGGTTAGCCGCTGACAATATCCGTGCTGACGCAAAGCCCCGCCGATACCAATGGAATTAGCATAATACGGGAACGCTCGTAAGATCAGAGAGAACAAAGCTGGCAAAATACAAGTCTGATAACAATTTTTAAACAGTTATTTCTCGTCCGTGTTTTTTTTTTTTTAAAACAACAAACAAGATTAATAATACCCTTTCCAAAAAAAAGAAGAAGCGAATCCTTTATCAATGCACCCACTTAACCAGAGCCAAAAAACAACAGTATAAGCCCCAGCACAAACAATAATCTTTTCCCTACAGATTAGACACCAAATCCATTAGTTTGTGGGAAGCTCTGGGACGTTTAAAGGTATCTTTCATGCTGTGAAATATGGAAAGTGTGTGGACTATAAAACATAAAACATATGCACATTGTCAATAGCAGCATCTGTTCCATTACAGTTTTATTTCAGCACGGAGACCAGTTTCCTGCCCCTAGATGGCAATGCGATCAAACATTTTACTGAACATGGATACCTGGCCATTAACTGCCCTCGCTCACTCATCCAAGACACTCAAGGCAGCCATTAAAAAACGACTAAGGGAATTGATTTTGTTATAGATTTCTAAATAAATGTTTATGGCTTAGATCCCTAAAAGTGGAAGTGTTTAAGTTTTCATTAGTAGGATTACTTATAGAGTTAAATCAAAACACAGAAAATGTTGCCAGACCAAAGACGACAAAAACTTTGATATTTTTCCCTTGCATACATTCATAACGTTAGCAGCCAGTTTGAAAAATTGCTACAGAATACAGCGCTCCTTTTAGAGTCACTCAAAAAGCAGAAATGTTTGACTACTACCTTCCAAGACACAGTATTTGATTTAATAAGAGGTTGTTGCACTGACAATGGGTTAGTGAGATCTTTTCTAAAAGTCATTTATATCTGGGCTTTATTTACATAATTGAGCTTGAGATTTATGCAAACAATTCGGGATTCCTTTCATAATGCAAACGTGATCAAGCTATATTTCAAACTAAATGTTTACGATTGTAGCAATCAGAATAATTTTAAAGAGAAGCCCCCGGTAGATTCAAAACCATACAAAGCAGAGAACTTTTATCCCTTCAGTTGTAAAGGGATCACTTACAATCAAAGTCAACACGCAAAAAAAAAAAAATAAATAAAAAAATATGTGCCAGATGTGCACATATATGCAGTTCTTACAGATGCGTGTCCACATGCAGGCGTGTTTCTGCGCATGTGACGGCTGAGACAGTACTGCATGTTGTAATTAAGGGTGAGAGAGGGGTTGTTAATATACACATCAAAGGGGCATCCAAATGAGCACAGATGTAGCACTATGTGTCTGAGTTCTGAGTGTCTCATTTGTTTGGGG
>JAOYSI010000013.1:1531234-1544911 GCA_025775065.1 Hiodon alosoides | reverse complement strand
CCCCCCCCCCCCCCCCCCCCCCCCCCCCCCCCCCCCCCCCCCCCCCCCCCCCCCCCCCCCCCCCCCCCCCCCTTCTTAAAGGAATGCAGGTCTTACTTGCCTCATCAATTCTTTGCATATCTTTTATTTTACCAGACAGCAGCGGGAGCATGTTGGGCCAGAGGATGATTTTAATTAAGAATAACCATGTGTATTTGTCACAACAATTATGCTGATTAGTTTAAAGGAGAGTTTCTTGACCCTTCAAAGGTGTGCAACTGGCTCATTTGCATACAGTCGACAAACTTCCACGGACTGCCATCTACCTGGCACGAGGATTTCTGATTTTTGAAAAATACATTGTTAAATCTACCATTTTCACTTACATTTTTCACTACCAGAAAGATATGATGAATTTAATGCCATGATTTCCAAAAATAATGTGCTGACTACATACCTACATTCCCTCTTTTTCAGTAATATAAAAATAAATGATGCCAAAAAAACCCAACATAAACATAATAAATTAATTTAAAACATCGAATAAAAAGTAAATGTAACAAGGGGACGTACAGTAGTTATTAAGAGGAAATGCCAAGCCCCGCATGTCCGTGCTGTGCACAGCCATGTGCGAGGAACAGACGTGCTGTCATCGGGGCGGGCTCCGTTATCACAGTCTAACGCGGAGGGAGCGAGCTAACTGCTGGGAGATTCCGCATTCAGGACTGCCCACTTCACACTGGCTGCCATGATTGTTTTTGGCGGCTTGAAGCCTCTAGATGGGTCAACAGTCTGAGGGCGCTGGAGTGCTCAGGATGTGCCCTTTAATTCGCTCAAATTCCACTCTCCAGCACTGCGAGTAACAACCCAGTGTGCCTACATAGAACCAGTCTGACTTTGTTCTGCTGTATAGGTCACACAGCTGTTTGAGCTCACATTGGTATTATAATGAAGAAATCAGACCATTTTAAACTTCAAGGAAAGGGGGGACTGGGACCCCTAAAGCTATCAGTTTTTTCAAACCAGATTTAATAAATTACATTGAAACACCTCATATAGCCAAATCGCTACAGTATCAATCTTATACACCCTTTACCACAATCAAATTAAATAGGAGGGTATTGGCACGGTTTGAAATATCCGAGTTCCACCAAGGTAACCAATGTTTTTTGACACACAGGAATTGAAACTGGGTCCCTTAAACGCCACACATGAGGCACAACCTCTACAAAGACAAACAATTAGCTTGTTGAGCTAAAGACCAAAGTCCCTAGCTCGAGGATCCAATGGTACTCTTCTTCAATGAGCTCCCCTACAACCACACAAAGTTTGTACTAAATATATCTAATAACTGGTTTTCAGGCATACCCCGGCATGCCATTGCAAGGAGTTTCCGAGCAAACAAAACAACTAAACAGTAAGTTAAGTTTAGTCTTGTATCTCTTGGAGAAATCCTTTCAGCACCATGGAGAGTTCCCTCACACTCCTTTTCTATTATTTAGTATCCTCTCTCATTTCGTATTAGTGCCTCTTTGAACTATAGCTCTGTGTGCGCTAGCCTTGGATGGAGTTTGTGTTCTTAATTAAATCAATAACTAGATGATTAATGTTGAAATGAAAAATGAAGAATGACAGACTAAAATAAGGTGTAAGAAAAGTGCCAGGTGTGGGTTTCAGTTGAAACAACGGGTGATAGCCGTCTAAATCAACAGTAATGTTTGCATCGGCTATTATTTTCCTAAATTGCGCTGAATGAATCTCGGCTCGTCGCCGTGACTCCCGCCGCCGCACTTCGAGCCATCCGTCTCTTTTACACGCTGCAGGACGCAAAGCTCACATCTCTCTCAATGGTGCAGCCCGCCTGCAGGTGCCCAGGAAGCCGGTAGGAGTGGAGAGATGCCCTGACAGTTTAACCCAGCCCACGGTGCCCTGCCAATAGCACGCTGGATTCGAACCGGACAACTCCAGCTCATAGGACTTGCGCTCGAGTCTTTACCAACTGAGCAACTCGGGAGGCTTGCATGGGTTTTTGAACTGCATTTTTATCGCGTTAACTGAACGAGACAGGAGCATTAACCGAAAAAAAATACCTTCAAATTATGATTTAACGCAAGGAATTTGTATGCACTGCGTTGTATATGCACACATTACTATGCACAACTATACTACAAACACACCTAAATTGGCATTGAAAATGTGACTTCTTACCAAAATATAGAGGGTGGTGCATTTGAAATCAGTTTTCTATGCTACTTATTTGCTGTTTATCAGAAGCCCTGCTCAGGCACAACTCCAATCAAACGAAGGGGTCTTGAATCAGCCACTGGAGTGCCGTTCCAGCTCCTTCTCCCATAGTGTCCAGAGTGGCTGCGGATTCTCAGTGCTTTTGCCGTGGATGAGAGTGAAGGCCTAATGAACCCTCGTCTCCCAGCACTCACACACCGCCTTAAGGCACGTTTAACAACAGTACTTAGTCCCAGGGGCAAATGATTCAGTCTCTCCCTCTCATCTCAGAACAAAAACTGCTTCTGTTATCCTGCGGAGGAAGTGAAAGTTTACAACGGCTAATATTACAGGAGTAAACACCTCAACAGAATACCTAGGTCTGAAGAGATGGAATCACAGGAAGGTGATCCAGTTATCACAGGAATCACACGGCAATTAACAACAGATATTTAACTTAAGACTAAATGCTTTGTTTGAGTACAAAAAAAAAACATAACTAAAATGGACATGTATCTGGGCAGACTGATGAATGTGACAACAGGCCGATACTCCAGACTTCCAGACTCCCAGAGGTTTTAAACTCATCAAAACATGAAGTATGAAGGTATATTCTTAGACACATCCATCCAATAATAAAGGGCATTTGAGGATAAGAGTAGGCCCAAAGATAAAAACTATTTATCCGAGAGGGGTGGCAAATGGCACGAGAGAGGGAGCAGGGAATTTGCCTAGTGAAAAATAGTGACCCGTGGATTATATTCGCCCCAACAGGCAGAAATAATCAAATTCTTTGAGTCTCACCCATAAAATATGCATTCACGTACCAAGTCCAGTTTAGGACATACCAGCTAATCTCACTTCAAAAAATAGTAATGAAGTATCATTTTACATGCAATTTTTAAAAACAACTGTAGTTTCGGTCAAATAAAGCCTCCAATGAGATGTGAACCAATGCAACCAAAACTTTTATCCTTATCACTCACCTAACAAGAACTTGCAACATACCGCATATCGCATTTGGGGTCATAGCAATTAATCTACAGTCGTAAACCCCCTCTACAAAATGGCTGAGGCCTACTCTGTTGCTGACGACTGAAGTGAAAGTGAAGGTTGACACGCCTCTGTAGGGTGTTTGTCCTTTAAATGAATGGGTTATTAACATGCCTCATTCTATTTAAATAGGCATGACTACCTGTTCAGAGATCTGCCCTTATCTTAGCACACCTCTCCAAATGCGCTTACTGTGTCTATAGTGAGACATGGTCCAGCAGTCCCCCATTATGTTTATGCATTCTTCACTGTGTTCTTAATGATAAACTAACAGATTGTAAACATGCTGCTGGCGTTTCTCTTTTTTTTTCCTGGATATTTTTTAAACAATGTCCTTCATGTTAGAGTGGTTACAGGCGGCAGAAGGACATCATTAGAGCTGTGGTTAAACTGTAATTTACACCATTAGGAAGGCAGGAGCAATTTTTATTGCCTAGTAAATTTCAGCACTGAAATATTTGGACCATATGGCTCAATTTGTGTAATAACCTTAATTTCTTGCACCCTTCAGGTCCTCCCGCCTCTCCGGCGCTCTGACAGAGCCCGGGTTCTGCGGGAAAGGCAAACTGTCTATAGCGGGAGAGTTGAGATTAATAAGGTGTCACGTCCTGTTTCGGTGAAGGCGTCGGAACAGCAGCCAGATGGTATCTCCGCAAATGACTGTCAGGGGTCCTGATCTAATCAATAGGATGTATTAATACATCTCCCATGGCTGCACAACATCTGGAAAGATCAGGCCAGGGAAAAGGAGAGCGAGAGCGAGAGAGCGAGAGAGAGAGAGGGGCAGGAAAAAATACTGGCTCACTGAAAGCTTTACAGAATCAAACTGGGCCCGATTAATTTCTCATGTAGGCTTGATAAGTGTTCAGTAATGAGGGGCGTCTGCGCACAGGGTGATGGGTGCAGATTTTGGCGGCTTGGGGTGCCTCCGCTCCATACCCTCATTCAGTCCAACCGCTGTGATGTCCCCATTAATCACAGCCACTGGCACGGAGTGGTGGTCCCGGCCCGGCCAGGGATCAATAGCGGCCCAAAAAGAGGCTTGGGGTGGGCACGCACAGGCACAGGACTTTGCACGCTCACTTCACCGCTACATTACTGAACATTAATGACAGGCATCACACAACATGATGCCATCTGCTGTGTGGGTGAGCTTGTATTTTGAATATGCAAGGTGTGACAATAGCAATCTTCACTTTATGTGTTCCCTGTGTTCATTCAGTTTTCTTCTTTCCTCACCAAATGATCTCAAAACTAACACGCAAATAACATATAAAATTACCAATACAAAAAGGAAAAGGAATTATACATGTGGAAGTATAATAAAATCGTTACACAAGAGTACACAAGAGAATGTATTAAAACGATCCAATTCTAACCACAAAAACCTAGTCCTAGTTTTATCCTACAAACTCCCCCCCACAAAAATAACCAAGCTCGATCAGTATCCTCATCTTCCTCCACCAAAAACCAGAGAACCGTGTAAGAGAGAATCAACCTGTAGTCATTCAACAGTTGGCCGCAGCAAAATCAATAGACACCCGACTGCGGGCCAAGTATCGACACGGAGGGCTGACAGCTGATATAGCACAAAGCCAGTGCCCAAAAAGATCCAGCAGGATCAATGGATTATAAAATGTAGCCCTGAGAAATTGCGCAAATAACCACAGTCCAATTTCCCCATGATGGAGGTGGTGTGACTCCATGTTGACTATAACTGTAACAACGGACAGTTGTCACAGACAAGGTGTCACAGGCAGAGGGAGATGGAAGGGAGACCTGAGAGAGGTAGGCCCTCTTTTGAAGCATATAAAGGAATAATTTCTCATGAATTCTTTTTATACTATATAATATAAAGAGGACTATAGTAATATAGTTGGTTTTCTTGCAGATTAAAAACAAAGAAAGATTTCCTAAGCTGGACTTCCATCACCCCCTAGTCAAACATTGAAAAAAGCATTGTGTTGCTAGGCACATTTTAAACTGTAGTGTACTAAAGTATGTGTCTGTAGTATACCATAGTTAGCATGGTCACAGCTTTATATTGCTGATTATTGATAAGTCAGGACAAATGGACTTGCTGAAGGAGACACTCTCTGTCACAGGGTTACCCTCGCCCTACCATGTGAAAAGAGCAAGCAAGCTCAAACAAGCAATGCCTGTGACTCTCTGTGAAAAAAAGGCGGTTTTAAAAGATAAAAGCCTACTCAGCTCTGCTGAGTGCATGGGCTAAAAGGAAGGCTTTGTCAAGGCTTGAAGCATAACATTTAGCCAACGATGAGGAACAATGTTCTTCCTTGGTGGCCTAAAGGCCTAGACAATGGCAGACCTGGAGAGCTGAAGACCTGCAGCTTTTACAACGCGTCCGCTGGACAGTGCAACGGCAGAGGTCATGGCTGGGTGAAGATTGCAAAATCCTGTTAAAATTCATGGTGAACGAGAGAAGGATCTGCAGCCACCACAGACCAGACTGGTCATCATAAACCAAGAAGCTCTCTCTTCACAATGTAGGCGAAGTTACGTCTGGCATCTCTGCAGCTCTCCGCATAAGTGGCATGCGCTATCTTAGCTGAAAGGCAAAACTGACTCACTCTGAATCTCCAACTCTGAGGTGGGGTTCTCCCCTTGTCCCTCAAATCCCTCTGAAGCAGCCAGCAAGACAAAATCGTTGTACTGCTTGTCACGCTACCCGGCAGGGAATGTCGGGAGGCAGAGAGTCAGGCTGAATAGTCAAGACTTAAGGAGCTGGAGGCAGCAGGCGTTCCTGTAACCTTTTCTAAGGTAAGCGATGGAGGCCTGCTGTCACTGAAAAAGACTCTACATATCGTTATATCCATCTTTCCCTGGAGATGGAGATCTGTGCATCCTTTTGCTTGGGAGAGGGAGGTACAGGAAGCAGAGGAGGAAGTGATTTTCTGCATGGAGGTAGAGAGAAAGCTCTCAACGCTTGTGTCCCTTCGATTCTTAGACAGTCCCCAGGGACGTTCAATGGAAGAGTCTTTCCTTTCACACTTCCTAAGGCATTTCCTGCAACGCCTACCAGAACGCTCTTCTCTCACAAAACTAATCTTTTAGCTTTTACACGTAACATTAATTTTAGTACAAGGCTTTTTTTGCGATCAAAATAGGATAGACACTTAGAAATTACTCAGCCTTCAATGCTCAGCTTCTGTACGTCTGAAGAAAACAGAACGGGTGCCATGGCCAGCGTCAGACATGCTCTAATGAGATATGGCATGTCTTAAGGGAAATAAGACATCACTGATCGTTCATATTTTTTGAATTCATATTGATGTGTATTTTTTTGTGCTTTTTTGCTTATTCGAATAGCAGCGAAAGCATGGAAAACATGTATCTTCTGTCATGCCCAATGCTTTAAACAAAGCAGATGAGTTGGAAAATCTCAAGGTTTTAGCCTCCCTCTTTAAATAGGCTGGGACCAAATCAAATCTTGATTTGGTACAAGCCAAATCAATATAAAGTGTTACCCACATTTTTAAAATATTAGTTTATTCCAGTGTTAGAAAAGTTTAGAAATATTTACTGTTTAGTATCCTTTAAAAGTTGATCCATAAAAATTCAAGAAACCATGTTCATGCTGATAAAGAGGTTTTAACCTAATACTAATTATTCCTTAAATGCTAATGATACTAACCCCTGGAATAATGTAGCATTGTAGTATAAAAGTTTAAACAAATAAACAGAACACGATCCTGTAAGTAACTGCTCATGGCTTGTCAAAATATGTTTCTTGTTCTCATAGGCGGTGGTACGATTAAGTGTAGTTTTGTAATTAAAAAATATCTCAAGGTACATTCCATCTGAAAAGACAACAAATAGCTCGCATCCTCCAACTCATCATAATGAGTAATTACAAATATCACCGCTGAAGTAAAGTAATCAGTTAAAGAAATACTTATTTATTATATATTATTCATACTAAAGAACATTTTCTTTTTAAAAATTAGTCTGAAAACCGCAACAGAGCAAATAATTAATCTGCAGCAGCTGATATCAGGTCAGGGTCATAATTCAGGGGGTTGAAGATATGGGGAAAATTAATTATCAGCTGATTAACAGCAAACTAGAGGATGTCATGTGTTCCCTACCATCCAGACTTCTAGAGGTCGAAGAACTGAAAGGACTGCCAAGGGAACCCAGCAGCAACTGTAAATTACCTCATAAGAAAAGAAGGCGCTGATAAAAGACTGTCTTGGATGGCCCTCATTAATTGCAACCCAAATTAATTTGTCTACTGCTTGGCATCAGTCTAGGGGCTTGGAAGGAGAAGGAAGAATCTTGAGAGGGTCTAGAGCATTTTCTTCTCCGGTTATTGTCTGCGAAGCGGCATGAGAGAGACAGCCCGACCCACTGACGTTTAACAAAAGACCTCCTTCAGGGAACAAATTTGAAGCAGGGGCGATTAAAGATATTTTAAGGTGTTTTTTTTTTTTTGTACTCAACCTAAAAGATATTAAGACTGGGACCGAATCCAAATTTTGGCAACTTGCTAATCACATAAATATACTCATAACAAGAAAAAGGTATTAAACATAGTCATGTAAAGTGGGATTAGTGGGTTGATTTTGTCCCAGGCAAAGCCCTCTTACAAAATGATCACTTCAGGTTTTTTCATAAGGGAACAGCCAAGTAATTGAGGAACCATTTTGTGTTTATGTAGGAAGTTTCCCAATGGCCTCGTTCAGAACTACTACAGAATACAATTTTGACAGTTGTGTAAAACAACCATGTATGAGTATTACAGTTCATTCACACATGATCATGTGTTCAGAAAAAAATAACACACTTAATTAAGATACTGAAGTTGTACAGAATGTAAATAGGAGCTATTTGACGTTTACATGTATTTATTCTGCTGTTATTCAGAGTCAAAGATTTCAGAAAAATAAAAAAAAATTAATTTGATTTTTAGGATTTTGGTCTTGAGGCTTTCACTAGAGATGAAACACTGATAGGCTTAAAAAAATCTCAATGAATGTGTAATAATTCTACAAGAGAATTACTGATTCTGAACTCTAATTAGAAGAGGACGGTCACAATTTTAAGAGTGTCACTGCATCAATACATCTGTGTTTTCAGAATATTTTACATTTTTTCAGTTAAATAATAATAATAATTATATTAAATTATTTAAAAAAAAAACTAATAAAATAAAGGACGGACTGAATAATAATTTATGCTAATACATTTGATAATCTCAGCGTTGTATAAACCCAATATGAACCATTCTCTATCGGTCTTGCCCTAATTATACCCTCCAAGCCTTACGTTTAAAGATCGTAACATACGTCTTACTCACCATTTCCTTCAGGTTGACAAAGAATTGTCAAAAACCTATCCAGCAGTATTTCGAGGCAATGTTGGGGTTGGTCAACACGTGTTTGTCAGTTATAAGTGTATGTGAGAGAAGAGAATATCGCCAACACTGTGAACTTTATTCAAGGGATACTGCAGCAGAAATCCAGTTCCACAGAAATGCCCTACACGGAACGATATAACATAAAACACATAGCCACAGATTAGCGGGATCTTTTTGTACCACCTGCGACGGTCTGTGGGCACGACATTATTTTATTTCTTTAGTTCTGTACTTAAGAAATGAAGTCTGATGAAGCC
This sequence comes from Hiodon alosoides, assembly GCA_025775065.1. Classification (NCBI taxonomy): domain Eukaryota; kingdom Metazoa; phylum Chordata; class Actinopteri; order Hiodontiformes; family Hiodontidae; genus Hiodon; species Hiodon alosoides. The sequence goes on along the minus strand of JAOYSI010000013.1, from coordinate 1,536,019 downwards.
AGCTGATAAATCGGCATGAATATTGCATGGCAGGTACATACAAATGAGTCAGGTTAAAGGTCACAATTTACATTGAGTGTAAATTGTGACTGACAAAGACAAAGGTCAAAGTAAAAGTTATGGTCTGTCAAGAGTTGGTGTAGTGATGGTCAATACTAAAGACTTTTTCTCTAATACTGGTCTCCAAGAGCTGTTTAAAAATCATTACTATTTTGAATGATCAATGCAATGAAAATTCATATTGATGACTAAAAATGATTTGTTTCAGTTTTCAGTATATTATGACTAAATTACTCAGATTAGTAGTAATATTATATTAAATATTTATATATATATATGCATATAATCTTGACTATTTAAAATAATTTTGATTTAACTTATTTTCAGCAGATTTTTTAGTCGAAGTAAATATTAACAATACAATTGGGTTTTTCCCACTATCTGACTGAACCTTGTACCCATGGGAGAAGCCTTCTCTCTCCATCAGGGTAATTGCTCTGAAGTTAAAATGATTGCTCCATCAATGTTTATGGTCTCTGAACCTCAATAAACTGGTCACTCGCCAATGATCTGTTCTCACCTTGTGAGCAAATGTTGGTCCGATTCTTTTTATAAGGTTATAGCAGGGCACTTTAGAGTGGTCACTTGTCCAGAACAAGCCCTGGACACAGATCTGTGAGAGGTCATTGGAAATAATAAGGAGCTGGTTTTAAATAAAATAAAAAATAAATAAAAAGGAGTTTGGGGGACCTGACTGATAATTTGATAAACCTGATAACTTGAAGAATCAGTCTTCCATACACACCTGCGTGTGAAATGCGCACAGTTATAGTGTTTAAAGTGGTCAACGTACAGTCCTATTGTATATATAAGTGAATCATTGCGTTTAGCTTAGTTGATGGCATTATATATACTGCAATATGTTTAACCTTTTCAGTCAGGCACATATTCTTGCCATGCACCCCTTGGGACATTCTGCTGGTCACGAGAGCAATGTGCTTTGAATTATACTGACACAATTATCTCCTCCACAGGTATCGTCCGTATTACTTAAACTTGATCAAAACCAGATTCTTTAATATGCGTTAATCCTATATTCCAGATGTACTGAGAAATCCTCCAGCGTTATTGTTTGCATCTCTCTCTCTCTCTCTTCAATTCAACATTAACTAGGAGGCCCTTAAAACAAAATAAACAATAGCAGAATACCCGCTGGCACCGCGCCAAGACAATTATACAATATAAGCCTGTATCTGTCACGTGAAAAACACTCTTGAGCCAGACGCTTCACTCGAACTATATCTGCAGAGGTGTAACTCCACCTTTACTACGGCGCTCTGTATCCGTGTGCAAACACTCAACGCAGACAGGGAACATCAGAGAGGACGAGTTTGGGAGCATCCCCCGTCTTCCCCTGAGGTATACGGTGTCAGATTGTTTACCAAAGTGCCATGTTGGATTTAGGGCCGTTTTGACAGGTGCAGTGGAGGATCGGGTGGGTGGGGGGTTTGGGAAGAGCAGCCTCCGGTGCGGGTCCTGGAGGACTCAGGCCCCAGGCGGTCGGCGCCGCAGCCTACAGGCCTGTCCCCAACTAACAGATGGCACAATTTCCACTGGCACAGCCCAAACAAACAGGCGTCCCACAATGCGTCGAGACAGACCGCTGGTGCTCCCTCAGCAATATGCACAGGGGTTTTTTTTTGTCTTCTTTTAAATGTTGAGGATAATATGAGCGGTAAGGGCAAGTTTCAGAAAAATACTGACATCCCAATAACAGTAGATAGCTAACTAATAACTAGAGCTCTTTTTACAAATGCAATATTTTTTGCTAATTCAGAATTAATTTTTTGTGTTCGAGGCGTTGATATATCCTTCCCGACCATTCCTGTTAGAAAAATAAGCAAATCCTCTAAGAATAAAAGGTTCTGGTCTTACCTGCACAGTGACGGCAGTGGTAGAAGAGGCGTTCAGGGTGGGGTCACTCCGATGTCTCTGGTAGATCACTCTGTACTTGGAAATGATGCCATTGGGAAGCCTTGGTTGGGTCCAGTTGAGTAGGACCGAATAGGCACCGGTGGGTCTGACGGTGGGTGTCGCCATGTCCTCAGGCTTGGCCTCCATGGTGCGGGTGGAGGCCCAAGGGCTGTGAGTGGAGCCCTGGAAGTTGTAGGCTTGCAAACAGTACTCATACTCGCTGTAGGGCTTGAGGGCGTCAGAGGCGTCTATAAACTCCAGTGGGCCCTGGGACCAGATGAAGACCAGAAGCTCTCCCTGAGTACCGACCGGTCTCCTGTGGAGATGAAAGCCATATGATTCATACCAGGCTCGCACAGAGCTCCGATTTGCTGTTTTTTTATTTGAACGGTATCCTCTCTAACAGACACAACAAGCCAGAACTGGAAAACGCAAGATGAAAAACAAGGGCTTCTGCTCAAGGGAATCAGATACAAATCCTTTAGCTTGTGTTAAAGGGATGCCAGGAAAATTTCTACCTGTGCATTTAGTCTTTGAGTGAGATAAGCTTTCTTTGTATAAATGAAGGCCAACTGCTGATCTATAAACAGCAAGGACAGCGAGGACACACATCCCATGTTACTCTTTCTTGAAATGGCAGAGTGTAGTTTATGTGTTAGTGCGTCAGTGTGGGCCAGCCACCCTGCCCTGGATTCTCAGATACAGTCTGCATGCATGTGCAGGCTGAACACAGCAATCGTGCGGCGCTGGAATAGCATTTTCTGCACAGCCGTGGATAACAAGAGAAGATGATAGGGAAGCAGCTAATTGAAACGTTATCAGCTGTGTAATCCTTTAGCAGAAGAATATAGGCATGCAGGGAGGGCCCTGTGGAATGAGATAGCAAAGGGTAGAATTTATGGCTCCCTCCTCTGCAAAGCCAAGGCAGCCACTGTTTAAAAGTGGCCGAATTCAGCCATACACACACACACACACACACGCAACACGGACTAGTGACAGTCACGTCCCAATACCAATTCCGCCAATCCTGTCGTTAACACAGAAATATCACGTGATCCACAGGCTTGGTAGGTGCTAGGCCAAGGCAATGTTAGTGCAGCAGGACAAACAAAAGAAAACGACTGGCTTAAAATAAAAAATAAAAAATAAAAATATGGGTGTGGTAAGGCTGCGGTTAAAACAATAGCCAATCAAACCAACCTATGCTCTCCCCTTTAAGAGGCAATGCGTTTGTGACATGAAAAACTATGTATATATGCCTGATTTAATGTAATTGCCTGTAATTTAGCATGTTCCTTTTCAAATCGGGGAAAGAATGTAAAAAATTGCTTAGGCTAAGTGGTTATGGGTGTTTAGATTGATTGTGTGGTGATGATAAAAGAGGCAGAATACTATTTCATAACAAAGATACTTGCGTGATGGAAGATTCATTTAAACTAATTTTTGCTTGCGTTAGCACTAACAGGGGTTTTGATCAGTCGTTAAATGTTTTAAGTTAATTTATTATATTATATAATAACCGTTCTCAGTGGTAGCACTAAATCATACACCTGAGTGGGACAAAGAAGGCGAATCCACCCACACTGTTGTGCGGTACCGCTTTCGCGGGCAAAATCGGGTGCAAATTCTGTTGAGGGGTAGCAGGGTAGAGGGGTACACAGCTCTCATAAACACTATACCAGATCAACACTTGGAAGATCAACTTAAAGATGTTAAAAATACCAGGCTGCATCTCATGTGAATCCACTTCTATGCAATGGTTAAAAAACGACTTGACTTTAAAGTTTCTAGTTCTTCATTGAACAAAAGAGTTAGCTAAATAACTCCCAGACCCCCTCGCAGAAATAAAATAGCACGATGAGCAGACAGGTGAGGTGCAAGCGAGACGCTGGGTTGTTCGGTCTGATTTGTCTTGGTAAGCGTCATTAATTCCCCACATCGCCGCAAGCACTCATGCTGCTGGAGAAAATGACATTGGGCTTCAGTAATGTGGCCGCTGGCTGCTTGGTTCTGTGGGGCGCAGGAGAGGGGACGGTGAGTGGGGGGAAAGGCTCGCCCTCCCTAATCCCGCCCGCTACATTTGAATAAAGATAAACGGCATGCTGTGCAGCTCTACTACTGCACGCAGTTGGGACGGGGAGCTGTTTATGAGCGCCGTTTACAATGCAGACCGACTTAAAACAGAGCTGTGCTTCCTTCATCAGACAAATTACAAATGCAGGACAATCGTATCAGGAAACAGTGTGGAGGTTTCGACTACAGCCCCAATCTTGCAAGCATTTTTTAAGGAAAAATGTAAAACAAATGAATGTATCTTGGCCTACTGTGCTCCACGACATGGTTTCCTTCAACAGGAAAACAATCTAATGTAGATTTGAGGTAGTGTCTCGGCCTATTTGAACAGGTCTGAATTTGTATTATTAATTTCATTCGGTGCTTTAAAAATAAGAATAGGCAGACATGTTCCATTAGGAAATATATCTAAAAAGGGCTCTTCTCCAGCACGATCCAGAGTGTCATAAACTTCAAAAAAGTCGGGTAATGACCCCACCGTTTTGCCTTTACTCAGAGTTGCATTACTGCATGCATTTGGAATCGCACCAGCATGGCGGCGTCTTGTGCGTCTTGACAGCACACTCCATTATTTATCACTTTACTCACTCACCATGGCGACGTACATAGCTTAACATCCCACACTCCACCCATTCGCGCAGCTGTCTAGTTACTGAGGCCGTGCAGGGGGGGGGGGGGGGGGGGGGGGGGGGGGGGGGGGGGGGGGGGGGGGGGGGGGGGGGGGGGGGGGGGGGGGGG